>PVJS01058543.1:0-11749 GCA_004027185.1 Glis glis
GGGGATTGAACTCAAGGCCATTCTATTTCCAAGCAATATCCCCAGCCCTATTTATTTTATTTTATTTCATTTTATTTTATTTTAATTTTGAAACAGGGTCTCACTAAATTGCAGAGGGCTTCACTATGTTTCTGAGGCTGGTCACAAACCTGTAATCCTCCTGTCTCAATTTCCCAAGTACTGGAATTACATGCATGGCTACCATGCCAGGCAGGATGTTTTGATATAAATCTTTTTTTCATTTTTTTTTTGTGAGGTGGATTTAATCCAGGGGCATTCTACATCTGAGCTACACCTCCAGTCCTATTTTTATTTTTATTTGTAACCAGGGTCATGCTAAGTTGCTGAGGCTGGCTTCAAACCTGTGATCCTCCTGTCTCAGCCTCCCAAGTGCTGGAATTACAGGCATGTGCCACCATGCCTGGTTGATATAAATCTTTTTTTATATATACTTTTATTGGTGCATTATAATCTCACATCATATCACAGCGATAGTTACATGCATGTACATAGCACTTGGTGGGCTTTCCCCCAGCTCCGCCCATTCACCTCCTTCCCCACACAGGATATTGAGATTGACATTGGTATTTTTGCATATTTACACAATGTCCGTGGAAGTGATTCTTCATTGATCCCCCCACTTCCCCTAAACCACCTCCCTGGCACCACTGAAGTTTCTCCTCCATTATCTGAAGTCCCTCTGGTATCACTATTACTCCCTAGCTTCCACATAAGAGAGAAAGTATATGACCCTTCACTTCCTGTGACTGGCTCGTCTCAGTACAATGTTCTCCATGTCCATCCATTTTCCTGCAAATGACATTATTTTGTTCTTCTTGATTGCTGAGTAGAATTGCATTGTGCATATATCCCATAACTTTGTTATCCATTCATCTGTTAATGGATACTTAGGTTGGTTCCATAATTTGGCCACTGTGAATTGTGCTGCTATAAATGTGAATATGCATATATTACTATGATTTTCTGATTTCAGTCCCCTTGGAAAGATACCTCAGATAGCTGGATCATATGGTGGATCCATTCCCAATTTTCTGAGGAATCACCACACTGATCTCCACAGCGGCTGCACTAATTTGCAATCCCACCAACAATGTAGAAGAGTTCCTATTTCCCCACATCTTCGCCAGCATTCATTATTGTTTGACTTCTTGATGACTGCCATTCTGATTGGGGTTAGATGGAATCTCAGTGTAGTTTTGATTTGCATCTTCCTGATTACTAATGATGTTGAACATTTTTTCATGTATTTATTAGCCATTTGTATCTCTTCTTTTTGAAGTGTCTCTTTAGTTCAATTACCCATTTCTTGATTGGGTTATTTGTTTTTCGTTTATAGTGTTGAGTCTTTTAAGTACTTTGTATATTCTAGATATTAGTGACATAAATCTTTAATAATTTTCCTCTAGGTGTCTATTTAGACTTCATAGTCTAAAGATTTAGCTTTATGACTAATATCACAGATATAATATTATGAATTTAAGAGGATCCTGCCTGTTCTGTTAGACCTCTTTCCCTTATCTACATTTTCAGACATTTGGAAAAAGGAGATGTTGACTGACAACTAAAACTAAAAAGCAAATGTCATTGGCTAAAGTGTGGGGCCTTCTCAAGGATCAAGAGTGAATGAGAAACACCTAGCAGACAACAGCTATCATATACATTTCTACAAGTTTTGCCAGTTACAAGAAAAGCTGTCAGGGTGAAAAGGGCTATGGAGTTCTTCCCATTTAAATTTTGGAAGAACAATCATGATTTTTGCCTTTTGCAAAACACCAGGAATTGATTCATCCTCCCCTCTGGTCACACTGAATAAATAACCTTGATAAGGTACACAGGCATGATAAGTGATTGGAATTCCTGTGTCTCCTCACTCCCATTTGGCACTCAAACTAAAAATTGTAGTCTTTAAAGAAATGCCAGAATTTAAGCTTGTATGAAAGTTACATAAACATCCCATGATTTAGGATGATTCTTCCATAATCCGAAATACTTAAAACTCAAAATTTGAAGGTTGAACCTAAAGGGCCCAACTTCTGTCATGTTGGAGTTTATGTAAAGCATCCCTGATAGTACTTTTTGCAGACAGTACTTCCTTTGAGCCCAAATCTATATCCTTGTAAATTGTTTCCACTATTTCTGATTCTTCCTTCTAATTGTTCTTCTACATTGGTACTAGAGTTTGGAAGCTCAGTGCTTGCTCTGGTCACAGTACCTTTTAAAGAAAGATCCATCAACTATATATTTACTTAGGAGGCTATCCTGATGATTATGTCTTGAAGCTTTAAATGTTTGCCTACTTGATCTTTGGACAACCAATTCATACACTGATCTGTTGCTAACTTTGTGTGGTCTTGTACCCAAAGATGAGTTGGGTCAATGGAATTCTCACTCTTGTATACCGGAACTATGAAATTATAAAGAAGTTGAAGTAGTTGGTAGTGAGAATAAGCAAAATTATCCAGAGAGGAAGTGTGGAACTTAGTGTGAATATCCTAATCTAAATTATAGAAAGGTAGTCTGAGTAAGCAGAAATGTACAGGTAGAGAAACATAGGTACAGAATAGAGGTTCAAAGAGCTGACTGATGGAGAAATAAGCAACAATAAGATGCCTAAAGGGAACAGCATAAAAAAGGGATGGGAATAATTATAACAGAAGGAAAGCATAAATTGAAGGGCAATGAAATCATTTACAGTGTCTGGATTTAGTTTACGTTTGTATGAGGCCCAGTGGTATATTAATATGAATATCTTTTCTTGGATAATCTGCATGGGATCCTTGTCTTAAATATTGATAGTGATAATAACCACTCTCCTTATTTTAATCTGCTTAATTTAAGAAAGATTTTATCCTTTAATCACAAAGACTTAACTGAAACAACCCGAGAGTTACTACTGGGTGCCAGCTTTTATGTCTCCATGGATTTTCCCTCTCTCCTACTAAATATTTCCTGTTACTCTAATCATCAAAGACGGTTTGATATTCATTGAAATGGTTCCTCCTGGGTACTGTTTGAAAATATCAATGAGAACATTGTAACATGCTCATTAAAACATGACATTTCATATAGCACACCACAGACCTTTTTGTTCCCTAAAGACCAAATCCTTTCTTGCAATTGTGATATTAAAATAAAAGACATTTACAAAAGAAAAAGAAAAAAAAACTATATTGAAGGTATGGGATAGGGAATGATAAAGTCGATTCTAAACTAGACCAAGCAAGTCCAGTTCTAAAGTGAATCAGTCATCAAACATTTTCACTCATGTTCCTGGCCAACTTGGAGTAATGGAGACCCAAGATATTCTCCCATCTCAAACAAAAAATGAAACAGTGGTTTTCTAACATGGGACATTAGGCACCACAGGCCATTGATAACTAACAGAGAAGAAATGGAGGAGGTGAGCCATACAATCGCCCCAGGTTACTTCCTGAGTTTCTAAAGTAGTAAGACAATGAGGGGAAACGTGGATGGATATGGTATCTCCTGGACTTGAAGAGACAGAGTTTGGAGTCCAAGGCAGCTCAAGCTAATAAGGTCAGGTATTGAAGACAGACAGCTGCTCAAAGATAGAGCTTTGGAGATCTACAGAATGTCCTGGGATCGCCCTTAGCTTTCATGGTCAGATATAGAATGTCCCCTGAAGAACTCAGGGTTGATATAGTTAGGTCATGAGGGTTGTAATCTCATCAGTAGATAAATCCATTATAATGGGTGGTAACCTGGGCCAATGGGGTATGGCTGGAGAAGGTGGCTCCCTGGGGATGTGACCTTAGGGGTTGTGCTTGTGTCTTTGAATACCCTTTGCTTCCTCTCTCTCTCTCTCTCTCTCTCTCTCTCTCTCTTTCTCTTTCAGCCTTAGTGATATGAGAGAAGAGCCCTTGCTCGTTCCCTCTCTCTCCTTCCCACCACCATCCCCTGAGATCTAAGACTCTGGCTTCACATGGACTGAACACAGAATCACCAAGAAACTGTGGGCAAAGAAATCGTTCTTCCTCTAAGTTGTTCAGTCAGTTGTCTTGGATTAGAGAAGTGAAAATGTTGACGAAGACATTGGCCAAATGTTGCTGAGTGCCTGTGTGTGATAAAACCCAAGACTGAAGAAGAACCATCCTCAGAGGAGAGTAGGAAACAATTCTCAGAATTCACACAGTACCAGTTTTACCACCAGCCAGAGTAAAATTTCTTATTAATGTAGACTCATTGAGTAGAGTACTTTGAAGGATATTGCTTCAATTGTAGAATGAAACTAGCCCTACAATTAATTTCATCTTCTTTTACTGTCATCCTAAAAAGCATGAAACCAAGCTGTGCAATAATCAAATCGATTCCTTGTAACTTAACTATATCTTGGAACAAAGCTAAGGGTATTTATAGGAATAAATTAATATCCAGGACACATGTGGATAAAAATCCCAATGCTTGTCATTCAGTCACAAATTTGCAGCATGCAGAGAAGCCAGAACATAGGAAACAAAGAAGTAATTTCAGTAAGTAGAAACAAATGTGGAAATGAAGATCACAGAATCAGCAGACAGAGACATGTTATTTTAATTTTATGCTATGCATTCAAAAAGGTGAAAGAATCACTAAGCTTGTTAAAAAGAGACATAGACGACAATGTTAAAAGATCTTTAGAAGTGAAAACTACAATGATTGAAGTGAAAAATGCATCAGAAGATATTAATAATATATATGATACTGTAGATGAAAGATTAACGAACTTGAAATCAGTAGAAATTACCCCCCAAGAGACTACTACAGGGTATGGTGGCTTACTCCTGTAATCCCAGCGACCTTGGAGGCCCAGGCAGAGAATTGCAAGTTTGAAGCCAGTCTGGGCAGCTTAGCATGACCCTGTCTCAAAATAAAATATGAAAAGGGCTGGGCATGTAGCTCAGTGGTAGAACATTTGTGTAGCATGTGTCAGGCCCTGGGTTCAATCTTCCATACTGCAAAAGAAAAACAAAAACAACAAACAAACAAACAAATACCAGAAGGAACACAAATACAAGAAGGATAAACAAAACTTTGGAAAATTAATTCCAACAATATATTAAAAGGATAATACTTTATGACCAATAGTGTCTATTCCAGGAATGTGGGATTGGCTTAATATTTTATAACAATCAAGGTAATTCACTTTGTATTTAAAAATATAAAGCAACAATACTATAGAAACAAAACAAAAATGCTCAAACCTCAACTACAGCAATCAACTCTATTAAATAAAATTTTAATTTAAGGGAAAAAAAAAACAAAAACAGAAAAGCATTTGATAAAACTTAATGTGAATTCCTGATAAAATCTCTCAAGAAGCCGGGCATGGTGGCGCACGCTTGTAATCCCAGTACTTTGGGAGGCGGAGACCGGAGGATCCGGGTTCGCGGCCAGCCTCAGCTCTCTCGCTCGCTCTCTCTCTGTCTCTGTCTCTGTCTCTCTCTACCTAGTGAGGCCCTCCGCAACTTCGTGAGACCCAGTTTCAAAATAAAGTATAAAAAAATAGGGCCGGGGGCGTAGGGCGGAGGTAGAATGCCCCTGCGTTCAATCCCTGGTACCGCAAAAAAAAAAAAAAATCTCTCAAGAAACTATAAATGGAAGGAAACTTTCTCATCTTAATTAAACAAGCACAAATAGAAAAAAAAAATCTACAGCTAACATCATCCACAATGGTGAAGTTAAGCAAAAATATCTAGTCTTACTATTTTTATTCAACATTGTAACAGAGATTCTATCCAGGGCAATAGGCAAGAAAAGCAATAGAATGTATTCAGATTGGAAATAATGAAGTAAAAGTTTTTTATGAGAAAATGAAATGGTAAACCCTTATGAGTAGTATTCATGAATCATAAAACTCAGGATTTTAAGTTTTTTCTGTTTACCTCAAATCATTCTATATATTCAACATAATTACCATCAAAATTACAACAGGTTGAGCCGGGCGTGATGGCGCACACTTGTAATCTCAGTACTTGGGAGGCGGAGACCGGAGGATCCAGGTTCGCGGCCAGCCTCAGCTACTTAGTGAGGTCCTCCGCAACTTCATGGGACCCGGTTTCAAAATAAAGGATAAAAAATAGGGCCGGGGGTGTAGCGCGGAGGTAGAACGCCCCTGGGTTCAATCCCCAGTATCACACACAAAAAAAAAATTACAACAGGTTAAACCAAAGAAGTTGGTAAGCTGACAACAAAATTTATATGGAGATGCCAAAGACCTGAAAGAGCTAAATGACTTAAAAGATCAAAGTTGAAGAACTTTTTTAAAGAAGCCATGATAATTAAGACAGTGTGACACCAAAATAGATAAAACGACTAATGAGGCAGAGCAGAATAGAGATCACTGAAAAAAAAAAAACCTGCACGTATTTGGTAAGCTGATTTTTGACAAAGATGCCAAGGCCATCCATTAAAAATGGATAATATTTTCAATAAATGGTGTTCACACCACTTGATATTCATTATGTAAAAATGAACTTCAGCTAGGTATGGTGGTGCACACCTGTTCTCCCATAACTTGGAAGGTTGAGACAGCAGGATCAGTTTCGAGGACAGTCTCAGCAACCTAGTTAGACTCTCCGCAACCTAGCAAGACCATTTCAAAACAAAACAAAATAAAAAAAAAAACACCAGCTCAGAGGTAGAATGCCACTAGAATCAGTCCCAGGTACCAAAAAGTAATAATAAAATAAAATAAATAATAATAAAGATAAATAAATAAAAAGGGCTGGGGGTGTAGCTCAGAGGTAGAATACCCCTGGATTTAATCCCCAGTAACACACACACATACACATACACACACGTACACACACACACACACACACACACACACACACACACCTCCACTTAAAACTCATTCCAAGCACAATAATTAATGGAAAGCAGATCACTCAAATATCAGAGCTAAAGCTACAAAAATTTATAGATTAAAACATAGAACAAAATCTTGTATTCGTTAAAGATCTCTTAAAATTTTAAACTAGAAAAGAAAAAGACTATATTAAACTTTAGCAAAATGAACAACTTGTTTTTCAAAAGACACGGTGAACATGGTGAAGACAATGTAAAGGCAACATAGGTATTTGCAAACATATATCTGATAACTTTTATTGCTGAATATATAAAATTACACTTAGAACTTAATAATAATCACAAATGACCCAATTAAAATAAATGCAAAATACCTGAACAGCACCTCACTGGAAATTAGCTATATCCAGCTACCAATACAGATGATAAATATCCTTAATCATTAGGGAGAACATTTAAAAGTCACAATGAGATATCACTACGTACTCACTCAAATAGCCAAATTTGTGATATGGACCAGACCAAAGGTTGACGACGATGTGGATCAGTTAGAACTCTCACACACTGATAGTGGAGATGGAAATGTACCGACACTTTCTTTTGTGTGTGTGTGTGGCACTGGGGATTGAACCCAGGAACATTCTACCTCTAAGCTACACCCCCAGCCCTATTTTATCTTTATTTTACAACAGGGTCTCACTAGGTTGATGAGAGTCTCACTATTTGCTGAGACTGTCCTCGAACCTATGCTCCGCCTGTCTCAGCCTCCCAAGTACTGGGATTACAAGCGTGTGCCACCATGCCCAGCTGTTACCACCACTTTCAAAATCAGTTTAGAACTTTCTTTAAAAATTACATATCTAAAGCCGGGTGTGGTGGCGCACGCTTGTAATCTCAGTACTTTGGGAGGCAGAGACTGGAGGATCCAGGTTCACGGCCAGCCTCAGCTCTCTCTCTCTCTCTCTCTTCCTGTCTCTCTTTCTCTCTCTCTCTCTACTTAGTGAGGCCCTCCACAACTTCGTGAGACCCGGTTTCAAAATAAAGTATAAAAAAAAATAGGACCGGGGGTGTAGCGCGGAGGTAGAACGCCCCTGAGTTCAATCCCCGGTACCTCAAAAAAAAAAAAATACATATCTACTTATGATTAGACCTCACCTTTTTATTCCTAGGTAAATACCAAGAGAAATGGAAGCACATTTCCATGCAAAGAGTTATACGTGAATTTTTGTAGAATCTTCATTTTTAATATTCCAAACCTGAAAGAACACAGATATCCATCAACAGGTAGATGAATAAACTGTGGCATATCCACATCATGAAATCCTACTCAGTAATAAAAAGAGTGATCTATTGATAAATACAAGAACATGAATTAGTCTTAAAATAATTTTGGTAAGTAAAAAAAAGAGAACAAAGAGTATACTTACTGTTTGGTTCCATGTATATAAACTGATTTAAGATACACAGTAATCCATCTATATAGATAGAATACAGATCAGTGCTCACCTGAGTAGGGAACCGGGGAGACGGAGTGGGGGAAGTATAAGAGGGCACAAGGAAAATTTGGAGATGAGATGTACTCAGTATCTTGATCACGGTGATAGATTCAGGGAAGTAGACATATGTCAAAACTTCAAATATTGTACACTTTAAATATATACAGTTTTTGTATGCCAATTATAATTTAATAAAGCTATAAAAATAATCCACCATTTCTGAAAACAGTATTAAGGATACTACTCAGTTTCAGCTAATTAATCTTATTTGAAGGCTTAACTTAACCTTTATAGGACATATCTATATGGTTTTTCGCCTAGACCATATGCATCTTTACATTTAACCATATACTTAAATACTCAACATCTACCCAGTTTTCTATAGTAGGTACCCAAAAATTATGTGTGTGTGTGTGTGTGTGTGTGTGTGTGTGTGTGTTACTGGGGATTGAACCCCAGGACATTCTACCTCCAAGCTACACTCCCAGTCCTTTTTATTTTGGAATATGGTCTCACTAGGTTGCTGAGAGTCTGGCTATATTGCTGAGGCTGGCCTTGAACCTGCAATCCTCCTGTCTCAGCCTCCCAAGTATTGGGATTACAGACATGTGCCACCACACCTGCTCCAATAAATATTTTTTGAATGAATGGATAAGTACCTGAATGAATAGCTATTTAACTGGACAGAAAACACTATGTATTCATTATATATCTTTATTTCTGGTACACATGTATTGGCTTTCACAGTGAAAGGGCTCTAAAGAAAGCTGCCTTTTTCTCCTCAACTGGCTAATTATCTAGAATAGACATTGCCTTTGTTTACCCTTCAGTATTCCCTCAACAACATTTTGGATTTTTATTCTGTAACATACTTTTTTGTCAAGTCTTGGGCATATCTTTACGGCTTAGGTTTAACATGGTAAGGGCTCTCTTCCAACAATTTTAGGTTACTGGGCATAACTGGTCTAGGCTTGTGTCTCAGCTGTTTGAGAACACCCACTTGGGTTTCTCATGATAAATAATTTATATCTTATCTTCATATAACCCTCAGAGAACTGAAGGAATTTTAAAAACTGTTTTTTTTCTTGTTTTCCAACTTATTTCCCTTGTGGCTCTAATATAGGGAATGTGACTTTCAGAAATTTCAGTCTGCCTTGAAATTGTATGAGTGGTTTTAGAGAAAAAATGTGAAATATATTTAAGAGGCAGTAGAGTAGCAAGATGTAGTTGTCGTTTCCGTTTCAGAGGTAATTCTCATAAAAAGGATGTAGTGAGAGTTTCATTTCAACAAGCCTTTATTGAGCAACTATCTATACAGGGCACTGTGCTGTGTTCCATGGAGATACACAGACGCGTGAGGAGCTTTACACTTCCCTGAAGACTGGCAATCCATGGTGGTTCAGTGAGTGATTAATGAGGCTGCGGGCAGAAGGGAAGGAGCCCCACTTTTGGAGGGAGAAGGTCTGGGTTCAAGTCCTAGTTCAAGGATCTAAGCATGCTCCTTCTTAGGACTGATGTGCATTTCAGAGGAAGTGCCATTGAGAGCCCCTGGCACCCTTACAAAGATCACATCTTTCTTTTCCAGGAGAGGAAAACTGGAGCACAGGACTAAAGCTTGGGACGCTGACAGGACATCATCATGTGGGGATTTCAGCTCTGATCTGCAAGCACCGCTTGGGCATGTATAGGGTCCCTGTCCCTGATCAGTGCTGGGGGTTCGGGCAGAGGCAGCGTGGCTGTTTCATGCTATGGTTAGTTGCTTGTATAGTTTGAGAGTGGGAGGAAGGATGCAGAGAGCAGAAGAGAGGAAGACTATGTCTAGCTACATTATCTTAGTTAAGAAAACAAGATTAATAAGTCATATTGTTATGACTAGTTGACTCATATACTGTGAGCTAAAACATGTTCCTTTCAGAAACGATGAAATTCTAACATATAAGCTTGAAACAATGATTTACTTTATTCACTTCACTCACAAGGTTGACTAGTCATCAACAGAGCAAATACCTTTGACCCATAACTTCCCTGTTCTTCTCCCCTAGAAAATGTGAAGCTCTCTGTCTATTGTGTTGCCTTTGTTGGGGGGCGGTACTGGGGATTGATCCTAGGGGCATTCTACTCCCATCCCTTTTTTTTAACTTTTTAAAATTGTGAAATTGGGTTGTGCTGAGTTACTGAGGCTGTCCTCAAACCTGTGATCCTCCTGTCTCAGCCTCCCAAGTACTGGGATTACAGTGTGTGCCACCATGCCCGGCTTTGTGTTGATATTTGAACACCAGTTCTTACTAAGGCACTTGACTTAGAGTAGAAACTCAATGAATGTGTTGCATTAACAAATAAATGGAGAAGAAGACAGGGAATAATACATTATGAAAAGAGTTTTTGCACATTATGTAGTGTCACATTGACATTAACTTATGTGCAAAATGGGAGAGATTAAACACAAAAGAGCTTTAGAAATGAAAGGGTTTTGCTGGTTTTTTTTTTAAATGCAGAAAGAATTTGGATAGGTATAAAAGGAGAGGAAGAAAAATTATACTCATGCAAGCTGCATGGGTGTTAGGTGTGAAAGCCTGTGTAAGTGATGTGGTTGATAGGTTCATGGAAAGGTAAGATAGACCTAATGTCTCCCCCAAAATATCAAATTCTAGACCTAATCTTAGTCTCTTAATGCCTCCAACTTGTATCCATCACAGAAATTTTTTATAGAACAGGATCTTCCTAAATTGCTGAGGTTGGCCTTGAACTTGTGATCCTCCTGTCTCAGCCTCCAGAGTAGCTGGGTTTATAGGTGTGTACCTCTGTGCCCATCCTGGAAAATTTTATTTTCAGATAAATCTTGCTTTGCAGAGTAAATCATATATATGGCCAACAAGACAGATCATTTAAAAAAACTTACAGCTAATCACATTTTCCTTGTTCCCACCCATAACTCTACTTCCCAAACCAATTTTTTTTTTTTTTTTTTGCGGTACCGAGGATTGAACCCAGGGGCGTTCTACCTCTGCACTACACCCCCGGCCCTATTTTTTATACTTTATTTTGAAATTGGGTCTCATGAAGTTGCAGAGAGCCTCACTATGGAGAGAGAGAGAGAGAGAGAGCGAGCGAGCTGAGGCTGGCCACGAACCCGGATCCTCCGGTCTCTGCCTCCCAAAGTACTGGGATTACAAGCGTGCGCCACCACGCCCGGCCCCAAACCATTTATTTTTAATTTTTGTTATTTATTTTTTTCATCTGGTAACCTCTCTTTGCACCTGAATAAAGTGCTTACACAGAAACTTCTTATCAGTTATATACATTATCAATTTGACATTATCCAGAAATTACAGTCCAATCTTGAAATGTAGATAAATATTTAAGCTCGTTTACCCACCTCCACTGTAAATTTCCCCTTCCTATTTTTTTTTTTTTTTTTTTTTTTT
>PVJS01058544.1:0-11749 GCA_004027185.1 Glis glis
AACCCGGATCCTCTGGTCTCAGCCTCCCAAGTACTGGCATTACAAGCGTGCGCCACCACCCCCGGCCCTTCTATTTCTTGATGAATATTTTTTTTTGGGGGGGTACCGGGGATTGAACCCAGGGGCGTTCTACCTCTGCGCTACACCCCTGGCCCTATTTTTTTATACTTTATTTTGAAACCGAGTCTCACGAAGTTGTGGAGGGCCTCACTAAGGAGAGAGAGAGAGAGAGAGAGAGAGCGCTGAGGCTGGCCTCGAACCCGGATCCTCCGGTCTCCGCCTCCCAAAGTACTGGGATTACAAGCGTGCGCCACCACACGTGGCTTATTGATGAATATTTTTAAACTTATTACGTTTATAATCAAAGTTCCAACTTCTTCAGTATGGCTGACTTGAGAATGAAGAAACAGAATGTGCCTTACCAAAACCAGTGCTTTTACTCATAAGATTTAAATCTCTTTTCAAGAAACTTTTACTTTTAAAGAAAAGTATTTTTATCCATGTAAACATGTGTTTGGTGGATTGTGGTGATTTCTTTTAAAAAACAGTATGCAGTATTTGCTTGTGTGTGTGGGTTTTCTTTATTTTATGTTATTCATCATTTTAGCAAACATTTATCAAATACCTCCTGTGTTACAGATTTTCCTACCAGTATCGTCACCTTTACTTTTTTTTAACCTATTCCTCAAATTCAACAAAAATACAAAAGACAAACATAAGAAAATTATCATCTCAGTTTTGAAAGACTGCCCACCTTTCAATTATGTACACTGTGGAGAAATACACAGTTATATACTATGGATACAATGAAGTGAATCAGAGTGGATCCTTTACCTGATTCCTCCTTTAAATTGTTTTCTCTTTCTAATTTTTGGTTCCTTTTTTCTTTTCTTGTTTTCTATGTACTTTAGCTAATACATAATGGCATATGAGGTATAATGTATTCATATACCCCATAAAACCACTGAAAGGATTGATCCCTTCCACCAAAGAACTCTTGCTTTCTATGTAAGATCTCCCACCCCCACAAATATTTTAACTGTATCAACAATTCCAAATTGCAAATCAGGATGCATACCATTCCTTACTTTGGCCCTTCAGTTAAGATAACACTGTAGGATGCAGAGAATTAGCCAATAGAATATGCAGGGTGTTTTCTGTTGTTATTTATGTTCCACCACTAGGGAGTCAACCCTTGTATTACACAAAACTGATGGCTGAAAAGGAGCTCTCAGAAAGATTGTGAGTTACATGTATGGGTTACATATTTTTGAAGAATACCATGAATGTCTTCTCATGAGCTCTTCTTCCCACTTAACAGAACCTTAGCAATCCTCCATGTAACCTAAAAGAGTCAGGAGAAAGTTTGTAATTTTGGCCTTGAACCTATCAATTCTTTAAATCAGTTCTTTAAACCTACTTAAGTATACACCTAAGCAGGCCATTTTTGATACTGTTTTATTTCCAACAATTTTCTCCTAAGAATATGTGACCCATTTCTTTATCCAGATCCTATGTTCATTTTTCATCCTACTAATGCTACATAACATCATGTCCCTGTATATGTAGATGTAATTGTATTAACAAATCATAAGGACAAAAGAGCAAAGTCTATAACATGTAGGCTTATCAACAAATTTCTTTAAGAGCAAATTTAAAGTAACCAAGAAAACATTTTATTTTCTGAAGGAAACAATCCTCCACAAACTGAAAAAAAAGTTATCAAGAATTTCGAGCTTTCCTGGATTTCAAAATGGGAGCAATTCTTTCATACCTGAAGACTCATGGTCCTCTAATATAACTAAACAAAATAAGAAGAAACACTTATAATAGTGATATTTCAAATTGAAGATTGCTATCAGGAAAATCAACAGAATAAAGAAAACTAACTACAATTAAACTTAATTACATAGCCAAATTTTTACACAAAAATTTCAGACTGGGAATTTCTGTCTTGTTAATAATGTTTAAAACTGTCTATATTAACCTCAGTAAAAGTAGACATATTCGCAGTTAAACTGTTCTTGATAAAATTTTTACTGATTAAAATCCAATAAAAGAACTGTATCTTCTTTGTAAACTGTCTTCATATTTGATCAAGGAAAAAGCACTTAGTAGATATGATAGAAAATAAAATTGTTAAAGACAGAAGCTATCAGTAACAGAATTAAATGAATTAACTTTAATTAATTAAATGAATTTAACTTTAATTTTATAACTTATGAAAGAAAAAACAATTCATGTAAAGTAATTTAAATGTTTTCATAATATAGAAAGTAATCACAATGAATTTGAGTTAACTTCTAAAGTTGTATCTCAAAATTGGGTATTTAATTACAATTGAAATGTTTTATGCAACAACATGAACTTTAAAAGTCCAGAATATAAAAAAAGTTACATCAGCTGGGTCTGGTGGCACACACCTGTAATCCCAGTACTTGGGAGGCTGACACAGGAGGATTGCAGGTTTGAGACCAACAAAAGGCTGGTGGTGGTGGTGGTGTAGCTCAGAGGTAGACTATCCCTGGGTTCAATCCCTAGTACCAGACACACAAAAAAAGTTACATCAAAATAATTGGCTCAAAACAGTATATTCAAAATATTTTATGTTTTATTATCTATACATAATTCTGAAGAGTACCAATTCAGCCAAAATTCTTCATACCCCTATAAATATTAAAATACCTTGATTTTTGTAATTTATAGAGGAAACCTGTTTCCTCTATATTTATAGAGAAAATTTTACTTATAGATGGCTACAAAAAATCATACTTTTAATGACATTTATTAATTGAAGCATTGTAATTCACAGTTAAAAAGGAGGAGATGAGAGGAAATGTGGAAATGTCTGAGTCATTCTGCTTTAATATATGAACAGAGGAAATATAACTTCAAAGTTTTCTGCAACAACTGTAATTGCTAGCTTTATTTTAATATTGACACTGGAAGGATTTATGTTATAATTCTACATACTCCTCTAGGTCATATATGATTTTTAGTGAATTTTATTTGAACAAGGGAGCAATAAAAGCAACCGAAGAACATCTTGCACAGTCATTTAAGAACAACTTTAGTGCCGGAACCCCCGCCTTTTTATTGATCTTGTAGTATTTATCACGTCTTTTTGCTGTTCCCAATGGTTCATATGGATCATCTGCTGACCATTTGGCCTCATATACTGACCATTAACTCATAAATATCCCTACTAAAAATATAAAAATAACTACTAAAAATAAGCCTTATGGACAATCAAATGAATTTCTCTTTGATAAGTGTTATTTTTCTTTCTGTTAAAGGAACCACTCTTCCTTGACCTTCATACTTCATTTGCTAACAGCTTTGCTGGTTTCTTATCGCTTTTTAAGGTAGAGAGGTCATAGCAACCTTTGTAACGGATATTGTTTAGATAATCTTAATGTATAGATTCTTGGCACGTCTATAACATGATACATAATGGAAAGTGTGATATTTGATCATTTTTAAGTGCAAGATTGCTGTAGTATTTCTTTAAAAGAATTACTATGTCATGAAGAAGAACACAAACTTCCACTCTGTTATAGCTAGATAAGAGAAGCTCATCCATTGCATCACAAATACAACACAAAATATCTGTAGCAGGATTTGGACCCGCTCCACAGCTTTTGTTCTGCAGTTAGAACAAATTCGTTGTTCTATGCCTTATGGCAGTTTGTTGAAGATTGGTGGCAAAACCTCTCTGCAATTCACCCTGATCATTAAGAACACTGATGATTCCCACATTTCAACTGGAAGCTGGAATTAATATAGATACCATATTAATATTTTAGGTCAGTTTAAAAGGAATGAATTGCATGTAAATAAACAACAAAAAAACTGAGCAATATCTCTCTTCTAGAAATATAAATTTATTTCTTTTTGATCAAAAGAGCCAAAGTAGAATCAAGTCCAGAGAGTTAGTGCACCCAATCTTGACAGTCCCTAGAAAAAGCCCCAATAGAGTTGAAACTTGGTGAAGGCCTGTTCAAGGACACACACACACACACACACACACACACACACACACACACTTAGGATTAAGAATGCATTTAGCAGCACAATTCACAATAGCCAAATTATGGAACCAGCCTAGATGTCCATTAACAGATGAATGGATCACAAAACAGGTATATACATACAATGGAATTTTACTCAGCTATAAAGAAGAACAAAATTATGTCATTTGCAGGAAAATGTATGGAATTCGAGAATATTATGCTGAGATTAGCCAATCTCAGAAAGCAAATAGTTGTATGTTTTCTTTCCTATGTGGAAGCTAGATAGAAATTAGGAAATAAAAGAGATCTTAGGAAATAAAAGCAGGAACTGCAATGGAGCAATGGAGGGTGTTAAGAGGAGGGAGAAGGGGGAGAGTAACAGTGGAAATAATGTTATATAGGTATATTAAATTATCAATGAAAATCTCAATGATATGTTTGAGGAAGTGGAGGTAGGTGGTGGGATCTAGAGAGAAATGCTCCAAGTGTTGTGTGAACATACATTCCGGAATCATCAATCTATACTTCAGTATGATGTATAATTATAATGCATCAATAAAAGTATTTTTAAAATGAATCTATCCATGCAGTTATATTTATTAAATACTCAATATGTGTTATCTGCTCTACCAGTCATGAAAAAAATGTTTAATACTAAATAAAAAAGACCCTAATGGCAGGGAATTCAACATCTAGGGGTAAACAGACTCATTAACTGGTAATTCTAAAATCATATAGCAATAGGAGAATGTTTGCATTGATATAGGAATACTCATCTGCAGAAGTATCTAACATAGGTTAATGGTGCTGGTGGAGAAGCAGGGAAGAACTCCTATGAATGTTGATAACTAAGCTAACCTTTAAATAATCCATTCGTTTATTCATTCATTTCTTCAGAAAATACTTATTGAAAATCTACTATATGCCAGACACTGGTGCTTAAAATAGAATAGCAATCCAAATATTTTAGTGGACTTTTATGTATAGTTTATATAACTAGTTTAGATCTTAGCAGATAAGAATTTAATAAAGCAAATTACAGGGGTAGGTGTTAAGGGAAATTACAAGCTGGGGAAGGTATAGTAAAAAGTATACAAGAAAAGTGTATTAATAAACTAATCATGAGTTGGGGGTAATAATCATAGAATGGAAAGCCTGTAGCTCCTGTTAGCTTTTGGTACTGCTAGTAGAAGGCCAGTTTGGATTCTCTATATACAATTTAATGCTTATATCATAGTAAAGTATTGATTATCATGTGACATAGTCATATTTTTTATTTTTATAGATTCTTCAGGAATTATAAGGTATATAGCAGGTGTTGAGGGAAAAGTGAATTTAGAAACCAGATAACTAGCCAGGCGTGATGACGCACGCTTGTAATCCCAGTACTTTGGGAGGCGGAGACGGGAGGCTCCAGGTTCGCGGCCGGCCTCAGCTCTCTCTCTCTCTCCATGTCTTTCTCTCTCTCTCTCTCTCTCTCTCTCTCTCTTTCTCTCTCTCTCTCTCTCTCTACTTAGTGAGGCCCTCTGCGACTTCATGAGACCCAATTTCAAAATAAAAGTATAAAAAATAGGGCCGGGGGTACCACAAAAAAAAAAGAAACCAGATAACTTAGCGTTATTTGCATGTCAATATTGAATCTCCATAGGTAGGCATCAAGTCATCTATCGTTTTTATTTTATTTTATTGGTGCCTTGTAATTATACATCACGCTGAAGTGCAGAGTGATAGAAACATACATGCACATAGCACTCGGCGAGCCTGCCCCCGACTCCCACCCCGCTCCCTCATCCTCCCCATGCACACATTGAGATTGGCATTGACTTAAGCAAACTTCACAAATCAGGTTAAGCATATGCATTTCTGGCTGAGGTGACTAGAACTATATTTAATCATATTATATGATGTTCTCCTAATATATATTAGTATTTTATACTTGCAGGATTATAGAAACCCTTTTACAAAGTATGAAAGATGAGAGGAACTTGTAGTATCAAGATTTTACCAAATAGAGCCTGGCCTGGTGATGTACTCTTGTAATCCCAGTTCTTGGGCCAACCTCAGCAATTTAACGAGACTCTCAGGAACCTAGTGAGACCCTGTTTCAAAAACAAAAAAATAAAGAAAGGGCTGGGGGTAAAATGCCCCTGGGTTCAATCTCCAGTACCACAGCAACAACAAAATAAGATTTTATGAAACAATACAGCAGGGTCTTTGCCCTACTGTGGTACCAGATTATGTAGCAGTTATGTAGAAAAGGTAATGTTATAAAAATTTAGATGCCATTTATTTATTATAAAAACTTAGCCTCTCCCAGGCTAGATCAAAATATATTCTGATGTAATGCTACAAAGGTCCTTTCTTTCGAAAAGGCTTTGAGCCCAGGATCATATGATCTAATCTTGTTCCTCAATCCACTTGATTATAGTATGCTTAAAACGGCTCAAGCCACTCAGCAGCTTTTTCAGAAACTTAAGATGTTCGATTGCCAGGGAATCACACTCAGACTGTTTGAAATGTCTTCCTTAATGTGATACAGAAGTCATCCTCCTGAAGTGCCACTGTGAGAGGGCAACCATGACTTAAGAAGCTTGTCAAAATGAGTTTGAACTCTGCCCAAGTGCTTTTTAAGTGAAAATGAAGTGTCTCATACAGAACACCACTTCAGAGAGTAGGTACTCAATAAATATTGAACTATAGGAGTCCACAGTAAAGAAATTCTTTAAAAGAATGAATCAACTTCACCGTTAACCAAAATCTACCTTTTGTGGAAAAAAAGATGCACTTGGTGCTATAAAGATAAATCCTTAGGTATCCTCAGAGGCTTGGTTCCAGAACCATCCCCCATGGATGCTCAAGTACCTCCTACAGAATGGCATAGTATTTGCATGGAATGTACACACATCCTCCTCATGTACAGTGATGTGTCACATAGCAGTAGGATACCTTTTTAGAAATGCATCATTAGGTGATTTCATCATTGTGCAAAAATCAGAGTATGCTTACAGCAACCTAGATGGTATAGCCTACTACACATTTAGGCAATATGGTGTAGGCTATTGCTCCTAGGCTGTAAACAAGTGCAGAATGTTACTCTACTAAATATGCACAATGGTAAGTATCTGTGTATCTAACATAGAAGGGATGCAGTAAAATTATGGTATAAAACATTAAAAATAGTATACCTATATAGAGCACTTACCATGAGTGGATCATGAAGGTCTGATACTTGCTCTGGGTGGGCCAATGAGTGAATGTGAGGACCTAGGATATTATTGTACATTACTGGAGATTTTATAAATATTGTACACTCAGGTAGCACTAAATCTGTGAAAAATAAATTTCTTCCTTCAATAAATTAATCCTAGCTTACCATAACTTTTTTTACTTTATAAACTTTTAAATTATTTTAGCTTTTTGAATTTTTGTAATAATAGCTTAAAACACAAAAATATTATATTGCTGTACAAAAATATTTTTCTGTATATCTTATTATATAAACTATTTTTTCTATTTAAATATTTACTTGGTGGAGCATGCTTGTAATCCCAGCAGTTGGGAGGCTGAGACAGGATGATGGTAGGTTTGCAGCCAGCCTCAGCAACATAGTGAGACCTTATTTCAAAATAAAAAATAAAAAAAGGCTGGGGATGTAGCTTAGAGGAATAATACTCCTGGATTAAATCTCTAGTACCACACACACAAAAAAAATTCATTAGTTTTCAAAAAGTTTTATTAAAAACTAAGTCATGGGGAAAAAAAAACTAAGTCACAAATGCATATATTGTCCTAGGCCTACATAAGATCAGATCATCAATGCCACTGTTTTCTATCCCCCATCAGTGAAGTTCTTGCTCATGACTATTGGTCAATATTTGGTTCTCTAACTAAAGGAAAAAATTCGGGGGAGAATTAAGGTTTCCTTTCTGTTAAAAGTCTCTGGTTCCCCTCAACAAACCTATTTTCTTTTTTAGAAACAGAAAAGAAAATTTATGTGATTTCAGTCCATTGTTGAAAGTGAAAAAAAATTAACAATAATATTCTTTTTCCTTTGTACTTATTCAGCTGTAAAAATGAATATTTAAGTGACAAGCAGTAGCAATGAGCACAACTAACATCTAGATCTTGCTTTATAAATACTGTTCTCAAATAAAAGAAATCAGTGATCCTGGGATAAGTCATTTAGTTTAGGATGGGGAAAGAAAAAATTCAAAATGATTTCCAAAACAAAAAATAACAAATGCTGGCTAGGTATAGAGAAAAGGGAACTCTATACACTGTTGGTGGGAATTTATGTAAATTAGTACATCCATTATGGAAAACAGTATGGATATTCCTCAAAAAGCTAAAAATAGAACTACCATCTGATTCAGCAATTCCACTACTGGGTATTTATCCAAAGGAGATGAATCATTGTACCAAAAAGATATGTGTACTCCCATGCTTATTGTAGCATGATTCACGGTAGCTAAAATATGGAATCAACCCAGCTTCCCTCAGTGGATGAATGGATAAAGAAAATGTGGATATATGCATACTGGAATATTATTTAGCCATAAAAATAATTCAGTTCTATCATTTGCAGCAACAAGGATAGTACCCGAGGTTATTATGTTAAGTGAAAATAAGCCAGAGACCGAAAGACAAATGCCACATCTTCTGTTCTTCCTCAATTATGGAAACTAATGTGTCAACCTTGTAGAAAAATAGAATGGAATAGTGGTCACTAGAGACTATGAAGTTCAGAGGGGGAGGGAGAGATGGAAGCTCCGGAGGTCATAAGGGCACCAAAATAGAGTGCAGGAATTATATCTGATTCTTCTTCAGCGCAGTAGGGTAATTATTGGTTTAAACAAACTGTGTCATATTTCAGAATGACTAGAAGAGTAAAGATTCCAAACACATAAAAATTATTAATGTTTGAAGAGATGGAAATACTTACTACTCTGATTTGATTATTAAACACTATGTACATGTATTGTGTTAGATTACCATTATGTACCCCATTAAAAAGACCACAAAAATGGAAAATGAATCTGTAATATGTTATGGTTCCAGAAAATACAGAAGCACTTAAAAATAAGACAGAGAAGAAGGACGAGAAAGAAGGAAGAGGAAGAGAATGAAAACTTGAAGGAGGAACAGGAGGAGGAAAAAAAAAGCAAAGACAATGATAGTGGCAGGAGCGCATTAAAAGGACATAAAAGTCAGCATGGAAGACCTACCAAGGGCCAAATGAAGGTAATTACAGCCACAAAATAAAAGCTGTGATATTGAATTACATAGCCCCCAAAATAAAATAAATACCCTTAAGTATACGATAATAAAAATAAATGATTAGATAGAGAAGAATGTGCAACTCTTCCACACATAAAATTTCTACTTAATAATGAAGAAGGAATGAAGGAAATAAAAACCACCCCTTGGCAAGTAGCACCGTAATCTTCACAGGCAATGTTAGGTTGCTAAACTTAGCTAAAATTTAAGAAGAAGCAAGATGTTTGCCTAGTTTTAAAGTATTTGTCTCAAAATATTAACTAATTCCAAAAATACCATACTAAATTTACAATTAGGAAATCTAGTGAACATCATCTTAACTGGTTTTAGAGTAAACATCACTAGTAAGAAGACATGTCAGCATTATGTCTTTGATATGAGTCCCTGAGAAAGACACGTCACTTTATAGTACCTTTTCCAAGTCTATAGTTTTAATAAAATCAAGAAAACATCAAATGTGAACAAAACATCTGACCAATCATGTACTTAACTCTCAAGTTCATGAGAAGCAAAGACCAAGAAGGTATCAAATATAGGGAAGAATAAAGGGACATGATAATTGTGATGGTCTGATTTGTCAACTTGACTCACCCCAGATCATGTGACTTTGGTTGTGTAACAGTGGATTGAACCGGAAGTCCTGCCCTACATGTGGGTAGCAGGGTTCTGATAGGTGCAGGACTTGGATAAAAGAAGGAGAAAGCTGCATAGAGGGAGCCATGACTCTTCCTGAAGAAAACACATCTGCTCACATTTGAGATCGTCGGACTCCAACTCTTCAAACTGAAACTTCACCATCGTTTCTCCAAAGAGCTTCCTTATCTTCACATCTTGGACTGGACTGAATTGGTGGTTGCTTCAATCCTGGGGCTCCAGCTCTTAGACCGCCCGACCAGCTGCTGATTCCTCTGACTTTTTCACGTGCGGTCGAAATTCAGGACTACATTGTGAGCTAATCTAATAAATCCTTTTTCTTCCCACTCCCTTCCTTTCTTCATTCTGTGAATTCTGTTGATCTGACCAATACAATAATAAATGCAATGCTCAAGAGAGCTTTGAAATATTTCCACTGAAAATTACTCATCAGGTCAATTCATGAAGAAATCATAGAAATGGAACTCAGATTTGAATGAATGTTACTGAAGATAAGATATATTGCCAAGGTCAAGTTCACAATCCAAGAGAAACTAAAAGAGACGTGAATACCTACTTTTTTATTCCCCCTAAACCATACACAAAAGAGTTCAGACAAATTTCCAAGGGATGTGGGATTTATATTTTTTTACTAATTATCATAAATATAAACAGTTGCTTTTATAAGTCCAACCCGTATTTATCTCAGCTCATTCTAAATATAATACTGGCTCTGGTTTTACTGCTTGAGGAAATGATACACATCTTTACTCATTTAAGAATCACCTGGAAAACAAATGAAATAAACTCATACAGCTTTTAAAAAATCAATTAATGCCAGGCATGGCGATGCATGGCAGTAATCCCAGTACATGGGAGGCTGAGATGGGAAGGTTGCAGATTAGAGGACAACCTCAGCAATACAGCAAGATTCTCAGCAACCTAATGAGATCCTCCTTTAAAACAAAAAATAAAAAGGGCTGAGGTTTTATCCCAAGGACCACACAGACAAAAAAAGAAAATCAATTAATATTTTTTTACAATCTGTTATATAATGCCATGAAAAAAGGTTACCTATTAATGCATTGGCCTGTAATTTCAACATTAAAATATTCTAGTTATTTGTTAACTTTTTTGTTCTGCTTTATGAATACTTATGAAATATCATTCACAGTTTTTATTAAGTTGTCTTTCATTTTATTGCTGACTTTATTTTTAAAGATAAACCCATCATTTGAGTATCTTTTTTTCTCTTAGTAAGTTCCTACATAAATAAACACCTACCTTCACCTTTTTTCTTTTTTTTATTTATTTATTTATTTATTTTTTCATGTTTTTATTGGTGCATTGTAGTCTCACATCACATTGAGTATCAGTTTGGTGTTAACATACATGCACACAGCTCTTGGTATCCTTCTCCCCCTCCTCCCCCCCGCCTCCCCCCCACATGTAGCACTGAGAATGATGTTGGCATAATCTCATATATACACCTTGTTTATGACAGTAATTCCGTGGATTCACTACTTTCTTACCCTTCCCCTTCCCTTGTACCCCTTCCCTTGCACCACTGAGGGTTCTCCATTGTCATTGGAGTCCCTTTTCTGTCCCCACTACTCCCTAAGTTGCACATATTAATGAAAACATATGACCCTTCATTTTTTGTGATTGGCTAATCTCACTTAACATAATGCTCTCCAGATCTTTCCATTTTCTTGCAAATGCTGTTATTTTGTTCTTCTTTATTGCTGAGTAGAATTCCATTGTGTGTATTTCCCATAATTTTGTAATCCATTCATCTGTTGATGGACATCTAGGTTGGTTCCATA
>PVJS01058545.1:0-11749 GCA_004027185.1 Glis glis
CAAAACACACACACACAAACACACACACACACACACACACACACACACACACAGAGTCTTTCACTATGTCAAAAGTTCAAGAGTCACATATGGTGGCACATGCCTTTAATCTCAGTACTTGGGAGGCTGAGACAGGAGAATTGCAGGTTTGAGGTCAGCCTCAGCAACTTAGTGAGACCCTGTTTCAAAATAAAAAGGGCTGAGGGTGTAACTTGAAGGCAGAATGCCCCTGGGTTCAAGTCCCAGAACCAAAAAAAAAAAAAAAGTTCAAAAGATTATTGAGTGCAGACCAGTTTCTCTCCATCTTAATTGAAACTTTCAAAAGGAAACTAACAAGATACACCTGAAGGGCTTCACAGTGGTCACCACCAACAAAAATAATTTACATGTCTAGACTCAAAGCACTTTCATGAGTTCTCACTTGTGCTCTCGTAATACTGCGAGGCAAACAGTGTAGGTCGTTATTTCCATGGTGCCAGTTCCAAATAATAAAATAATAATAATAATAATAATAATAATGGCTTACAATAAGAGAAGACAGTATCAAATAACCACTAATTAAGGGAAATAACAGAACCAGAAATTTTAGGCTAAGTTACATT
This sequence comes from Glis glis, assembly GCA_004027185.1. Taxonomy (NCBI): domain Eukaryota; kingdom Metazoa; phylum Chordata; class Mammalia; order Rodentia; family Gliridae; genus Glis; species Glis glis. The sequence continues at coordinate 603 of PVJS01058545.1, forward strand.
TGCATACAAAACTTAACTCTGAAGTTCTCTTCAGCCTTGGGAAAAGGAGAGTATGACCTCGCTACGAAAAAAGGATGCAAACTTATAAAGGATCAGATATTTGTCAAGTCATGTGCTTCATGGAACTTTTCATGCAAAGAAAGGAAGAGCCTAGAAGGATTGGACTTAAGATCACAATAGTTTTTTTTTTTTTTTCGCAGTACTGGGGATTGAACCCAGGGGCATTCTACCTCCGATCTACACCCCCAGCCCTATTTTTTGTTCTTTATTTTGAAACAGGGTCTCACTAAGTTGTGGAGGGCCTCACTAAGTAGCTGAGGCTGGCCATGAACCCAGATCCTCTGGTCTCAGTCTCCCAAATACTGGGATTACAAGTGTGTGCCACCACGCCCGGCTTATTTTTATTCTTTATTTTGAAACAGTCTCACTAAGTTGCAGAGGGCCTCACTAAACAGCTGAGGCTGGTTGCGAACCTGTGATCCTCCTGTCTCAGCCTCCCAAGTACTGGGATTTACAAGCATGTGCTACCACGCCCGGCTAAGATCACAATAGTTAATAACTAAGCTGACATCAGAACCTAGGCTTCCCAACTCCAAAGCTACTGCTATTTACCCTGTTTTTGGTACTGGGGATTGAACCCAAGGGCATTCTACCTCTGAGCTATACCCCTAGCCCATTTATTTACTTTCTATTTTATTTATTTATTTATTTATTTATTTATTTATTTTGCGGTACCGGGGATTGAACCCAAGGGCATTTTACCTCCAAGCTACACCCCCAGCCCTATTTTTTATACTTTATTTTGAAACCGGGTCTCACGAAGTTGTGGAGGGCCTCACTAAGTAGCTGAGGCTGGCTGCGAACCCGGATCCTCCGGTCTCCGCCTCCCAAGTACTGGGATTACAAGCGTGCACCACCAGGCCTGGCTTACTTTCTACTTTAAAACAGGGTCTTGCTAAGTTGCTGAGGGTCTCCCTAAATTGCCGAGGCTAGTCTCAAACCTGTAATCCTCCTATCTCAGCCCCCCAAATACTGGGATTACAGGCATGTGCCACCACTCCCAGTTTACCTTTTTCTTTCTTTCTTTTTTTTATTTGTGGTACTGGGGATTGAACCAGTACCATTCTACCTCTGAGCTACACCCCCAGCCCTATTTTATTTTTATTTTGAAATAGGGTCTCACTAGGTTGATGAAAATCTCACTACTTGCTGAGGCTGTCCTCAAACCTGCAATCCTCCTGTTTCAGCCTCCCGAGTGCTGGGATTACAGGCGTGCACCCAGTTTACCCTGTGTTTTAAAATGAAAAGCAATAGGCCGGGCGTGGTGGCGCACGCTTGTAATCCCAGTACTTTGGGAGGCGGAGACCGGAGGATCCGGGTTCGCGGCCAGCCTCAGCTCTCTCTCTCTCTCTCCCTGTTTCTCTCTCTCTCTCTACTTAGTGAGGCCTGGTTTCAAAATAAAGTATAAAAAATAGGGCTGGGGGTGTAGCGCGGAGGTAGAACGTCCCTGGGTTCAATCCCCGGTACTGCAAAAAAATAAATAAAAAAATAAAATAAAATAAAATGAAAAGCAATTAGGCCCAGCCCGGCATGGTGGCGCACACTTGTAATCCCAGTACTTGGGAGGCTGAGATTGGAGGATCCGGGTTTGCGGTTAGCCTCAGCTACTTAGTGAGACCCTCCACAACTTAGCGAGACCCTGTTTCAAAATAAAGAATAAAAAATAGGGCTGGGGGTGGAGCTCTGAGGTAGAATGCCCCTGGGTTCAATCCCTGATACCGCCAAAAATAAATAAATAAAGAAAGAATAAAAAATAGGGCTCGGGGTGTAGCCCAGAGGTAGAATGCCCCTGGGTTCAATCCCTAGTACCAAGAAAAAAAAAAAAAGCAATTAGGCCCAAGAGTCAATGAGGTTTCTAGAAAAGGGTATGAAACATCACTCTGTGCAACTCTTCAAAGTCACCACAATACTTCCTGTATGGAAATGCTCAATAGAGCACAAGAATGCTTTCAGGGAGGTTCTCCTTGGCATGGACTCTGGGAGGCAGCGGCTACTCCTCAGGGGTCTGGCTGGGCTCAAAGTCCTGAGAGTCCCTGGGACAAGCGGGACTGAGATGCCCAGGAAGGACTGGGTCCCACTCAGGTCTGCTCTTCTGGCATGGCCACAGAGTCCAGGAGCCAGGCTGCAGGGAAGCAGCAATGGGGCCGGGAGGGTGCACACGCATGCTGAGGACAGAGAGCTGGCAAACAAGGGAACGGGCTCATAGGAGGCGCCTCCCGTAAGAGGCACCTCCTGTAGTGCCCACCTTCCAAACCTGCCTCCTGTAGTGCCTTCCCAAACCAGCACGGGAGCTAGCTGGCCCTTCCCCTGCCTCCCACACAAGCTCAGGGGGAATGGGACTCCAGCTCTAGTTCCTGGAGAACCTGCAGCCCTGGAGTCTACATGTTCTCCTGAGAGGAAGCCTAACTGCTCACTGAGCACCTGGGCCCTGGTGCTGCTTCCACTTTGGTAGGTGAGTTATGTCTATGTAGCAACACACCCTGTGCCCCTTTCCCACTGTCCCTACATGCCAGCAGGGACTCTAACTTCTGGCAAACAAAGCAGCCCAAAGCAAAGGGTCAACTCCATGAGATGAGCTGGCAGCAAAGGGACAAGAAAGACAAGAGACAACAGGGGGCCGGAGCACTAAACTCTGAGCTAGGAGATGTGAGGTGTAATTGCTGCTTTGCCACTTATTAAATATGTAGCCTACAGCTGGGCATGTTGGCGCACGCTTGTAATCCCAGTAATTGGGAGATTGAGACAGGAGGATCACAGGTTCATGGCCAACCTCAGCTACTTAGTGAGGTCCTCTGCAACTTAGTGAGACCCTGTTTCAAAGTATATTCAAAGAATAAAAAATAGGGTTGGGGGTGTAGCTTGGAGGTAGAATGTCCCTGGGTTCAATCCCCAGTTCTGAAAAAAAAATAAAAATAAAGATAAATAAATAAATAAATATGTGGCCTGCGGTTGTGGTGGCGCTCACCTGTAATCCCAGTACTTGGGAGGCTGAGACAGGAGGATCGCAGGTTCAAGGGCAGCCTCAGCAAATAGTGAGACTCTCATCAACCTAGCGAGACCCTGTTTCAAAATAAAAATAAAATATGGCTGGGAGCATAGCTTGGAGATAGAATGCCTCTGGGTTCAAGCCCCAGTACCACACACACACACACACACACACACACACACACACACAAAGTGGCCTGAGAAAAATAATTGAAATTCTCCAAATCTTCAGCTTCCTCATGTATAAAAAGGATTTGACTGATGCTTGCACAGTTCCCAGGGAAAGTATGAGATAGTGCATGTGACAGTGTTCTGTGGACCCAAAGTCAGAAGATCACTCAGATATCCTCCCTCTGCCAGCCCATGGCCTTCGGCACTGTTGCATCTTGCCAGGATTCAGCCAGGATTCAGCCTTGAGCTACATTTTATCTAGTGCTGGGCTGAGACAACTGATAGCCAAGGTGCAATTGTGTGTGTGTGTGTGTGTGTGTGTGTGTGTGTGTGTGTGTGTTAATGGGGATGGGATACAGGGGCCTTCTACCTTTGGTTACACCCTCATACCTATTTTATTCTTTATTTGGAAACGGTCTTACTAAGTTGCTAAGAGCCTCACTAAGTTGCGGAGGCTGGCTTCAAACCTGCGATCCTCCTGTCTCAGCCTCCCAAGTACTGGGATTACAAGCATGTGCCACCATGCTTGGCGCCAAGGTGCAATTCTCAGCACTCAGAGAGCTAGACTGCACCAAGAGAAAGCCAGTGTTGCACCCCACAGAACTGCCTTCCTGGCATGACGGGTGTAATGGAGTAGCCCTTATCAAGAGTAAAGATAAGGGCCATCCAATGACTCTTCAGCTTCCATCAGATAAGTGAAAAGGATGTTTCCACTATGGTGTTCACCAATCTTTGTAAAAAGGACTTCTGGTAGACTCCTTTTAGAATTCAGCACCAAAGAAAAGCTTGTGGTGGCTCCTAAGCCAGCTCTATCCCTGACCCAGGCCGCCCCAGGTGTGCCTTCAGTGCCAACGAGCCTTGAACTGTGGTCAAAGCTCAAATGCCATGGCTTCCAACGGTCTTGAAGGGTTGAACTACAATACCTCTCTCTGCAAGCCACCTCACATCCATTTAAGAAATAGGGGGGTTATGTAAGTGGAAAAATAATTAGAAGTAACTGCTGGTGACAGGCAAGTGCATCATAGGCTTGCGGTTTTTAAAAATGAAGTCAACTGGCCTGCGCCTTACTAGTGTGCCCTTGGACAAATCATTTCATCCCCTAGTTTCTACTTGCTTATCAGTCAAATGGGGATTCTGACGCCTGCCACAGTCCCGCGGTTGAAATGGGAACTGGGAAACATAGTGCTATCCAGAGCCTGGGTCTTATTTTTCAAGGCCTCCATTCTTTCCTCTCTTCTCTGCTGAGAGACCCTCAGGCTCCCTGGCAGAGGGCACCGGCTCTCCAGGCTGGACTCTCGCCGCCTCACTGCGAGCTCCCTGGCTTGGCAGCCCCGCCTCCTCAGCCACCGGGCACAAACGGAGGGCTGCAGTAGCCCCTGGGGTATCCGAGGGGCCTGGGCGCCCCTACCTGCTGTCCGTGTCCTCCTCCGGGTACTTGTCCACCACATTGATGATGTCCAGCACCACCAGCCCCACGCACAGGATCTCCTTCTCTTCCATAAGGCTGCTCCCCGATCTTTCCGCCCTCCCGGCTGACTGAGCTCTGGCCGGGTTCTGCCTCTTATCCCGGAGAAAGCTGTCCCTGCTCCCAGGGGCTGCCCTGGCTCCTCCTCCGCATACGGAGCTCCTCCTCCAGGGAGCCTCTCGCGGCGGCCAGGGGTGTAGTGGGGACCGATGCAGGCTGCTTGGCCCCGCCGATGGCACCGCCTCCCACTTCTCGGCCTCAGTTTCCTCACTTAGACTCGGAACCAATGCACATCTCTAGAGCGCGACTAGGCAATCCCACCGATGCAAAGCGAAAGCGCACTAATAAAGCGCCACGTGCCCGCCCTCTCCTGCACCTGCCTCTCGGACTCTCCACCTTGGACCGAGTCTCCAAGCCGCAGCCCAGCTGCCCCCGCCAGCGCCGACTCCCGCAGCCGCCCCGCCGCGTTCGGCCTCGGGCTCCGGGAGCCCGGCGCGCGAGGCTGGGGAGAGCGTCACGTGACGGGGACCGCGGCCCCGCGGAGCCGACGTCCGGGGCCCAGCGACCCCTGGTGGACGGGCGTGGCCGGAGGAGGGCCCCGTTTGGGCCCCAGGCGACCCACGCACCTGGCGGCAAGGGCTGGCGGAGCCCGGGAGCTGAGCTGAGCCCAACCGACGGGCGCAGTGTGGGGCCCAGGGTCCCCTCGGCAGGCCACGGGCTCCTCCAGCCCCGAGTGCTCCTGACCACCCCTGAGCACGTACTGGAGCAGAACCGTCATGTTTTTGTAGAAAAAAAAAAGTGTCTTTATTCCTGAATAGCTTAGTAGGGCGGTGCGGGCCGAAGCCTACTCCGGAGAGCCCTGGAGCCAGGCAAGCGGCCTAGAGCGCCGGTGTGGGGAGCAAGGGGCGCGAGGAGCGGCGCCTCCTCCGCAGTCCTGGTCCCGGAGGGGACGGCGATCAGGCCAAAAGTCTGGACCAGGGGACCCGCAGTCCCAGAGCCGGCGCGCTCCGGGCGTGGGGAGAGGCCGCGGTGCCGGCGGCTTGCAGAGAGCTGGGTGTCGGGATCCAGGCCGGGAGCCCCGGGAACCCACCGCCCCTGCTGGCTCTGTGGCCGGTGTAGACAATTCGCGCGATCGGCCGGACCCTCCTATGTCTGTTCAAGCTCTAGGTCCGCGTAGAGCAGGGCTCCGCTGAAGATGGTGAGCGGCTCCTCCGAGTGCGCCAGCTGCCCCATGACGAGGTCGATGCAGACCGTGTCCCCGGCCTGCAGCGGCAGGATGAGGCTGAAGACGCCCAGAGCGCCCGGGCTGGGCTGGCTCTCGGCCACCGGCTTATTCTCGAGGCCCTCGGGCTCGTAGCCGCCGGAGTCTATGCGAGCCACGCCCTGGTTGGAGCGCGACAGCACCGCCTCCACCTTCTCGTGCCGGTGTCCGGTCAGCACCGCGCTCAACAAGTAGCGTCCGGCCAGTGGCGCGGTGAACACACCTGGGGACAAGGGTGACAGGAAGGGAGACAGTGGTGGGGACCAGGAATACCTCAGGGAGCCCACCCACCCAGCACTCCCGGACTAGCTAGGGACCCACTGGGTCCTTGCACCTCGGTTCCACTAGGATGCACGCTGCAGAGAACTTGGCAGTGTGTTCACGACTGCGTGCACTTACTACAGTGCCTGGGCAGAGCAGGCCCCACTGAAGATCTGTGGAATGAACAGCTCCTCCTCTCCACCACCCCCACCCCTGCCCAAGCTGTGGGGAGAAAGAACAAGTGAAGGAAAGAGTAGGAGTGGCCCCAAATCACTTTCTCCAAAGGCAGGAATGAAAAGATCCCACTGCCCAGCCTCACCCATTTCTGCCAGTGCTCAACCCGGCCCCCTCCCTGGCTTACCTGTCTCTGGGTCATAGTAGCCTCCATCATTGAGCAGGACTCTGTCGAAGGGGACTGTGCCTGGTTCAGACCGGGGCAAACTCAGAGCAGCTGAAAATGCCACCCGGGGCACAGAGACTGCCGGTGCCCCCTCCACTCCTGGATGGGGCAGGGTGGGTGTTAGAAGGGATGCTCAGTCTGAGCCTGCTCTCCCTTGCCCTAGGGAATCTCTACCCAGGGCTGTCCGAGGACTTCCATCCCGAAGCCCTGAGTTCAGTTCTCCTCCCTCCAGAAGCTAATAAGGAGAACTTACCCTGTTCACCTTGGGGACCTGTGGGAAGAGGAAAGGGAGCAGTGAGACCAAGGGCAGCTCTCACAAAGCCACTCAGCAAACACCTGCTGAGTCTCTCCCACTGCTCTGGGTGCTATGTGGGTTTCCAAGCAGGAGTGGGGTATCTAGAAAAGGAGGAATAGGTAGGATCCATCCTGTTCAACTGCTGGGCTGCGAGCCCAGGCCCAGGCCTTTCTTTCACACTCCAGATGGCCCTTGCAGGCTCAGCCTAGTCTCTAATATAGCAGTGGGACCAACATATCCAATAGCCAAACACAGTGACAATCCCAGCTCCTAGGCACTTTCCTCTGTCTTTCCACTATCAGCCATTGGGATCCCTCGGTTCCTCACCCCTTTCCCCTTCTCTGCCATGCTCAGAGTGGAATGTCAAGCCTATGGCTGCTCAAGGGGGCGGCAACCCTGGCTGTCACAAGGATCTCAACCCACATACCTGGTGGCCCGATGGGCCCCATTTGTCCGTCCTTTCCTGGAGGTCCTGGAGGTCCAGCAGGGCCTGGGGGCCCCTGCATCCCAGGAGGCCCTGGGGGCCCAGCTTCACCAGAAGGCCCTATGGTGATAAAACTAAGTTGAAGAAGAGTCCTAAAGGGAGTTTCCAACTGATGAGGAAGGTGGTAGCTGCATGGACAGGGAGTGAGACACTGCAGCTTGACGGGGAGATGGGGCCCCTTGCTGCCCATGCTGGATACCTAGCTGGCAGAACAACATCCCACCTCCACCCATAGACTTCTCTGAGAGGTCAGAGGGAAGTCAGGGAGCTTGCATCCTCTCTGTGGACACACTATAACCCCTAGACAGTGTTTGGGGCTGCAATTCATGCTGCACAGAGCAAAGAGAAGGTAGTTGAGATCAAGCCTGGACTGTTGTGGGGCAAGGGGAGGGGAAGGAATGGGCTTACAAAGGGTCCCTCCCCCATGCCTCTTCGAACCCCTTACCAGTGAGGTCCCTCAGGCTAAGCTGCTGCAGACGGTCCTCCAGGAGCAACAGGGAACTGTTAAGGGCACCTAGCCGTTTGCCCAGGCTGGACTGTCCCCCCAGCAGCTTCTCCAGCAGGGCTGCCTGTGTCTGGCTGGTGCTGTTGGTTTCCCGTAGCCCGGTCCAGAGCCCAGCCACATGTCTGGAAAGGCCCTCGCGCAGGCCCTGCAGTCCCCCAGCCACAGTGTCCAAACGCTCACAGACTCCCTCAAGACGGCCCAGTCGCCCCTCCAGGCTGGGGCACTGGCCAGCCTGCGCCTGTCCCTCCTCCAGGCCTCGGAAGCGCTCTTCACTCTCAGTAGCGTGCTCGGTGGCCTCCTGCTGCAACCTGTTGATCTCAGAGATGATGCTGTCCTTGGTGGCCCCCAGGTCAGCCAGGTCAGCACCCTGGCCCTCCACCGTGGTCTGGAGTTCATGCAGTGAGTCGTTGAGGGAGCTGAAGGTGAGGATGACCTCTGAGAGCTCTCCCTGCAATGCCTGTAAAGCCGAGCCCGAGCTGCCCCCAAACACACTGAAGCCATCCAGGGGTCCACGGCTTGGCCCCCCAACACCTGGACCAGCCCCAGGGCCCCGTGGGGGCAACAGGGGGCACGAGCAGCGCTCCACACCATCCCTTAGGCGGCCTAGCTCCTCTTGGACACCACCACAGGCCCCACAGCCCTCGTCCCCACGGGCCTGCAGCAGACCCTCCAGCTGGCCCAGCTGTGCCGCTGTGAGATTCAGCCGTAGTGTGAGCTCTGCAGTTGTCTCCTCCTGCGCATCCATGCGCTCCTGGAGCCGGCCCACCACCCCTTGCAGTCCCTCCAGCATGGCCTGCAGGGCCTCCCCTGCTGCTCCCACCTTGTGCAGGCCTGAGCCCACCAGCCGCAGCTGGCCCTCACTGTCCAGCACCCTGCGCTCCAAGGCACTGAGGATTTCGCTGACCTGAGAGTCCTGCTCCCCGGCAGCTCCAGAGCAGAGCTGCCCACATGCCTGCACAGCCCCTGTCACCTGCTCTCCCAGCAGATCCAAACGCCCACCCAGCTCCCCACTCACATTAGCCAGCAGCCCCTCCAGCTTCTCTAGCCGGCCCCGGGCAGCAGGCAGCCAGTGGCCCAGCCCCCCAGGCCTCCCAGGCCAGCCCTCCTCCTGTTCCTCTGAGGGACCTAGGGTGGAGTTGAAGCGGTCCTCCAGACGAGAGAGGCGAGAGGCTAAGCTGGTGTAGCCTGGGGGGTGGCCCCCCTGCCCAGCAGCTCCTCCCAGCTCGGTGCCTCGCCGTCCACTCAGCACTGTCACCGAGCCAGCCACGACGTCCAGCCTCCGCTCCAGCTCTGCCAGTCGCCGACCCAGCTCTGGAGGGCAGCATTCCTGAGGGGGCCTGCGGCCCATAGTAGGCCCTGTGAGCTGCCGCTGCTGCTCCTGCACAGAGGCCAGCAGCTTCTCCAGCGCTCGCAGCCGCTCCCTGTCCTCTTGCTGCTGCTGGCGGAAGCCGTCCAGCCCTGCCAGGCATACCGAGCAGGACTCTTGTAGCCGCCGTTCCAGCTGCCGCAGGAGCTCCTCACTGGGGCCAGGAGGGGCTGGGACCTGGCCCGGGGCCCCACCACTTCCGCCACCACCGCCATTGTGATGGTTGTTGAGGTGACCCAATTCCTGGTCGTGGGTGGAGACGCGGTTGTCCAGGAGCTGCAGCTGGTGCTGGATCTCATTGAGGGTTTCGTGCACCCCAGGGCGGGCAGCTGCATCTGCTGGCTGCTGCCTCCCATTAAAGGCCGTCTCCACAGCTCTCTGCACATCTTCTGCCAGGCGCCCACTCAGTCCCTGCAGGACTCCCCTAAGGCCTTGCAGCTCCTTGGTCAGGCTCTGCACCTGCTCCTCCAGCTGCTGCACCTTCTCTGACTCCCCAGGACCTGAGAGAGGGCAAGGCAGAGGGCAGAAGGGCTGGTTCTCAGATTTCAGGGCCTACCTCCTAGGCCCTGCTTGCCCCAGCTCCAGCAAGAGTCAGAGGCCCAGCTGGCTCTTCCTTTCCTTTGGGTAATTTCAGCAAGTAAAGAAAGGAAACTCCATTCACCAAATGCCTCTAGGCCAAATTGGACCTTTACTCTATTCTTACAGCTTCTCTCCTGGGCAGATACTATTAACTCTTTCCGTCCCTGAGGGTCCTTGACATCATCATAGAAAGAAATTTAAGGATAGGTCATAGTGAGGCACAGATTGATTTTATTGAGAGAAGGAAGGAAGTGCACACTCTGAGAGACAGCATAGAGTGTGGGCATCAGAGAGCGACATGCTAGTTACAGCTTAGGTAAGCATGTTATTTATGGGTGTGTGTGTGTGTGTGTGTGTGTGTGTGTGTTGCAGGGGATTGAACCCAGGGGCATTCTACCATCGAGCTACATCCTCATCCCTATTTTTTATTCTTTATTTTAAAACAGGGTCTCACTAAGTTGCAGAGGGCCTCACTAAGTAGCTGAGGCTGGCCGCTAACCTGCGATCCTCCTGTCTCAGCCTCCCAAGTACTGGGATTACAAGCGTGCACCACCACGCCTGGCTGGTAGGCATGTTTATATATACAAAATCTATAGTACAGGGACATGATCTAAAAGGTTCTTTTTTGTTCTCCTTTGTGTTGGAGACTGAGTATATTAATTACCTACTAGGGGGTGTTTTCTTTCTCTAATAATTTTGCCATTGGGGGGTTCTGTTGTTCTGGTCTGTGAACTTAAACAGTATTACATTGATATGACATTGAGGGTTTGATAGGAAGTATGCTACATATGAAGTAATCAGATGACCTACAAATGAGGTCTAATAATTTATTTAAGTGTGCTGTTTGTGATTAGAGTATGTGAAAATGAACCTTGAACCCAGACTTTTAATCATGGCCACTCTTATTTTTCATTGTTGTCTTTGGTATTGTGGATTGAACCAAAGAGCATTCTACCTCCGAGCTACACCCCCAGCCCATTTATTTATTTATTTATTTATTTATTTATTTATTTATTTATTGTGGTACTGGGGATTGTACAACCCCAGCCCATTTATTTATTTATTTATTTATTTATTTATTTATTTATTTACTGGGGATTGAACCCAGAGATATTCTACCTCTAAGCTACACCCCCAGACCTATTTTATTTTTGAAACAGGGTCTCACTAAGTTGCTGAAGCTGGCTTTGGATCTGTGATCCTCCTCCTCAGCTGCCCAAGCACTGGAATTACAGGTGTGCACTACGATGCCCCTGGCTGGTCACTATTATTTTGTCCCTCATGTCTCCTTTCTTTTTTTTTTTTTTTTTTTTTT
>PVJS01058546.1:0-11749 GCA_004027185.1 Glis glis
CGAAAAAAAAAAAAAAAAAAAATGAGCTGGAGGTATAGCTTGGAGGTAGAATGACCCTGGGTTCAATCTCCGGTACCCCCCCCCACACACACACAAAGAAAGATATTCAACATGCAAAACATCTTTCCCAGCCCCCTACCCCCTGTCTTCTTGGAACGTGTTGTCCTAGGAAGCTCAGCTAGGCTGTTGGAGAATGAGGTCATGTGAGGCAGGTGGAAGCTATCCCAACGGAGGCCCTCAAGACCAGTCAGCTCTAAGTGGAGCCAACGGATGGCCACCTCCATGGGCAACCCCGGGCACAACCTCCAGGAGAACCACCCTACCGAGCCCAGTCCTAATTACTGACCCACAGAATTGTGGACAAGAAAAACAGTAGTTGTTTTAAGCCACTGGGTTTTGGGGTGACTGGTTACATAGCAATAGATAAATGACACCTTAGTCAACACCGTGTGCCAGGAGTCTCACCCTTTCTAATACATGATAAAATACCATTCATTGATCATTTCTTTTCCTACCATTTTGAACCTTCTAATTGATTTTCCTATGGCCATTCTGAAACCTCTAAACTGAGTTTCCAAATGTTAGCCAGCCACTAAGAAAATCAAGGTTCAAAAGGGTAGGATTGTCTTGGAGAATCCCAGAATAGGAAGATATCTTACTCCTCTCCCTTTACACTGCAAGTCTGTGCACACTGACTAAATATTGAATCATTTGCCCAGTGCCCTATACCCTTCCTCTCCTAATTTCCCCATCTGTAAAATGACAGTGATTAAAAACAGACAAAAAACCGTTCACTCTCATTTCCCAGTGTTATCAAAGCTCTGGAGACATTTCTGATAATAAGCATTTGAGGTCAAGCGTTTCACCGTATTTAGTATGAGGGAGATGCTGGTCATGCCCTGTTGGGGACTTTAAGCCCAGAGCCTCGGGGACAGCAGCAGGGCTTTGCGAGCTCCTCGGATCCACTGCACCAGCAGAACAGTTCTTGTAGTTCTTAAGAATAATGAAAGCACAACATGCTGAGATGGGGGACTGGCTAGGCCAGCGGAGATCTGTTCCAGTCCCTCCTGGAAACACGACGTCCTTCACTGCTTCAGCTCAGCGGGACATTTTGCCCCTACTGTTTTCTGGAGTCCCTCAGCTGTGCTGCAAGTGGAATGTGCAGCTGAGATTTCCTCCACCCCTGGCAGCTCTCCTGAGCCTTGGGGGCCCTGTTCTCCATGAACCCCGGGCTCCTGTGGTCCCTTGCTGCCCTCTGTAAGTACAAAACTGCCTCATGGAACTTGTTGCTTGGAGATCTCACCAGACCCAGGCAAGCTGGGAACCAGTGCCCAGTGGCTCCTCCATGTCACCTGCCACTCCCTGGCAGGCAGAAGTGCAAAGCCTGGCCGCTTCAGCTTACTCTTCCCCCCTCAAGAGTGTCTTACCAAAACATTTTGTGACTGTTGTTTAGAAATACATTTTTCTCTTTTCCCAAGCCCTTATTCTTTCTTTCTCATCATTAATAACTCTGACCAGAAATCATGTCATGAGATTCAAAGATGTTAAGTTTAACAGCACCTACTGTGTTGCTGAGGCCTTTGAACCGGGCCCACAGCAGCCAGCCTTTTTCCTGATTTGAGCTTACATTTGCTCTCCTTGGCATTTCAGGGTTGAGGAAGATAAGGTCACAGTACTACTGACTGTGGAGGTGGGTTGGCTGCTGGGGAAAGGAAAGCTAGACTTCCAAAAGATGGGTAAGATAACCACTCTGAATTCACCATGGGCTTTGGGGAAACCTTGCCTAGATAATGAGCTACATACTAATGTATTTATGGCCCACCAAAGCAATGTTGTGGGATAAACCAGGCTGGACCACTGGAGGTGAAGTGAGATGAGTAGAGGAATATTCAGATCGGCCCAAATAATGGTCACATCTTCTGAAACTAGACACTCATCTGACCCCAATCTAACTAGAACATTCAGATGGTAAAGCTAAACCCTTTTAATGTCTTTCTTTTTTTTTTTTTTTTTGCGGTACCAGGGATTGAACCCAGGGGCATTCTACCTCCGCGCTACACCCCCGGCCCTATTTTTTTTTTTTTTTTTTTTTGCGGTACCGGGGATTGAACCCAGGGGCGTTCTACCTCCGCGCTACACCCCCGGCCCTATTTTTTTATACTTTTATTTTGAAACCAGGTCTCACGAAGTTGCGGAGGGCCTCACTAGGTAGAGAGCGAGAGAGAGAGAGAGAGAGGAAGAGACAGGGAGAGAGAGAGAGAGAGAGAGAGAGAGAGAGAGCTGAGGCTGGCCGTGAACCTGGATCCTCCGGTCTTCACCTCCCAAGTACTGGGATTACAAGTGTGCGCCGCCATGCCCGGCCCTTTTAATTTCTTTATTTATCTACTCCCTTTCCTTTTTCTCCCCCTAGACCTCTGATGCAGAGTGGTGCACTTCATTGTATTTATGTAACATATCCTTTGGTTCTATCACAGCTTGGAGAAGGAATCCCCTCAGTTTCTTCTTATCAAAGAAAGAAAAGAAAAGAAAAAAAAAAGATAAACCATCCTTTTTCCTCTTTCCTATTCCCACTGGAGTTTTTCCTTTTCACATTCTCCTAAATAGCCCAGTGCCCATCTGTCCTGCTTTCCAGCCAGGGCACTCTCCAGGGAGTCACGTGTCACCCGTGTACCCCCGTGCTGTGAAAGCAAGAGCCCCTGCGAGCCGTCAGTGCCCTCGCTGCGGAGTCCCCTGGTAGGTGCTGCCAGTGTTCCGGGTCCCCTTGACCCAGCTCCTTTTAGAGCCAGGTGATGCTGACCAGAAAGGCATCTGGTTTCCCTAGTTCTAAACAAGTATGCTATTAAAAAGATTTTTGCTGTGAACTTTCTGGCTTAATTTTGACATGGTTTACCACATCTTTCCCCTACTGCCTACTCATCTTTGATATAGCACAGTTAGCTGTGGAAGACCGAGGAGGTTCCTGCAGCACTCTCTTAAACTGCTCACCACAGAAACTAAACAACACACAGATTTGCATCTGTGGCCTAGCTAGAGTGCGGGGTATCTTGACAGCTGGGGTGATGTGTATAAATAAAAGCCTGTCAGTGTGCACAACAGAAGAAAACAAGCTTGTTAATAACCTTGTGGGTCCTGAGGATTTTTTTTTAAAGATTTTAATTTTTTCTTCCTTCTGCTTATTTTGCCATCTTCAAGTTTTTCCTGTTAATTTGTTTAGTCTTTATCTTCCACTTTCGAGACTTTCCTTTGTATCTGGGAATCCTTGACTACCTAGATGTTCATGGTTAACAGCGGAGGACTAAAAACTGTCTGGAAGTTCTGTGTGTGGTATGGAGCTTCTCTACTGTCAACTTCGATGAAGGACGGGCTAGGGGGGTTATCTGTTTGGAAACCCTCAATGCCGGAATTTTTAGGTCTTTCGTCTCATGCTAGTCAGGGTCTTCAGAGAAGAGGCTTCTAATCTCCTGCCTGGAGGAATAGTCTTGGCAGCCACGTTCCAGATGCTGAACAGGAAAACATGCTGGGGCGTCTGCACTCAGCACTCAGTCACTTCATCCCCCTCTTCCCTCTCGTACCCACACTCATGATTAAACACAGTGGCTCCCAGCCCGGCCACCCTGTTTTACTGTCTCTAGAACAGCGGGTCTCTAACGGGAGTAACTTGATTCCCCAGGGAAAATTTGTCAGTGTCCCCCAAGATATTTTTGGTGGTCAGAGCTGGAGCTGTAGGGGGTGAGGTGCCACTGACCCGGTGAGTTAAGGGCAGAGATGCCATTGAACACCCAGCAGTGCACAGGACAATCCACCCCCACTGCAAAGAGTTATCGTGTCTGACATTTCCATAGTGTCAGGGTTGAGAAACCTGGATTCAGAAAATGAATCTCCAGGCTCCTGTTTGGATGGGGGGGGGGAGCTGCCCAGAGGGTGGTATAGAGGAGGACATCCAGGGGTCTAATGCTCTCCAGAATCTTTAACTCAGTCTTCCTTACTTTAGCTCCTTCTTAACTGAGTTCCAGAGGTACAAGGTGCTGCCAAGTTTAAAGATTATGTGTAAATGAAATTTTTTTTCAGCTTCCTTTTTTTCTGCTTAATTTGTCCAGGTATTTTCTTTCTTTTTTTTATTGGTGCATTGTAATCATATATCATGATGAAGTTCAGGGTGATAGAGGCATACGTGCACACGGCACTCATTGAGCCCTCCCCCAGTTCCCGCCCCACTCCCTCTCCCTCCCCACCTTCCTGTGCTCCACAGTGACTGGGTTTGATAAATGTGTGTATATACAGCATGTCCATTGAAGTGTCTTTGGTTGCTCTGGTTTCCTCTCCTGTTTTTCTTATCCATATAGTCCTCACTCTTCATCTGCAGTTTTAGTAGCGTTTCAAAAGGAATAAAATTATATGTGTAATTCAATCTACCATGTTAATCCAGAACCCAAGATTTCTGTTTCTTGACATGGAGATATGTCTCCAGTAGGTCAAGAGAAAAGAAAGTAGCTTACAATGTATTTCGGAAAGTACGAGTCTATTAAAAAATGCAAAACACAAACCTTCTGTAACTATTTCTAACTTATTTGTACTTAGAAAAAAGAACTAGAAGAATAAGTATAAAATGACAACAATGGTTTGTTTGAGTGGTGATATTACTATAGATTTTTTACTTTCTCCTTTAAGCTTTTATATGTAGTCCATTTTTTTTACAATGAATATGTCTTTTATACACAAATGTCAAGAAAAATCAAACACTCAAAAATAAGACAAAAATGATTGTATGATCTTTTAATATCATACTGGAACATTGTTTAACTGACCCGTCTGAGGAAATCTCAAGGGAATTATGCCTTTACTTGACATACTATTTTCTATTGATTAAGGCCTAAACTCGGGGAAGTTACATGTTAACACTTTCTATTTTTGTCCGGGAGAGATGCAAATTATTCCCATCTGGTAGAAACTATAAGCCTAAAGTTATGATTGTATTGCCTTGCTAACCATTAACCAATTCTAGATCTATCCTGACAATCACAACCCAGCATTCATCCTTCAATTCCTTTAACTACCAAGTTCATTCTAATGAATTAAATAAATCTTTGATGTGCGTTTATATTTGTGTGAGAATTGTGTTTTTAACTTTTTTTTTTTTTTGCGGTACTGGGGATTGAACGCAGGGGCGTTCTACCTCCGCGCTACGCCCCCGGCCCTATTTTTTTATACTTTATTTTGAAACCGGGTCTCACAAAGTTGCGGAGGGCCTCACTAAGTACAGAGAGAGAGAGAGAGAGACAGGGAAAGAGAGAGAGAGAGAGAGTGCAAGGTGAGGCTGGCCGCGAACCTGGATCCTCCGGTCTCCGCCTCCCAAAGTACTGGGATTACAAGCGTGCGCCACCACGCCCGGCTTGTGTTTTTAACTTTTTGAAAATTCTACTTTGAAGGAAATCCTAAAGCTATTTCCAAATTGAGGATAGAAAAAACAAAATCTAATGAATACCTTAGACATGGCAAAGAAAACCAGTCTTAAGGTGAGGCCAGCTGCGAGCGCTGCCCTGCCTGTTCTTTGGCAGTGCCTCTATCTGACATGAGTCAGCTCTGACTGTGGCACACACCTGGGGACAGCCAGCGATGCTGAGAGACGTGAGGTGGATGCAGTAGATGGACAAAGCTTTAATGATCTCGTCTGACAGCTGCGGACAGTATGAGACGTCCAAGTGCTCCACGATCATTGAGCTTTTGCAGAATGCCTGCAAGAGGAAATTCCAGAGTCAAAGGTTTTTTCTTTACTTTTCCTTCATCTTTATTCACATGTTGTGTACATCTATCTAGAGCCATCTTACCCATGGAAGTTTATTTAGTATACATTTCAGTCCCTAGAATATAGATGTTGCCATCTTGTTGTCAAAACAAAGCAGAACAACAAAACATTACGTCCAAAATCTCTTTAAAGCAAAAGATATTCACACACCAGTTCACTGCTTAGTAATATTCAAATCCCTACTAACAAAATGTAGTTTTTTCTGAAGTTACTTCTAATGAAATTTGGGTCATGTGGTCAGTAATTATTAGACTTTATGTTCAGCCAAATAAACGGAATAAAAGAAAACTGGAGGTGAGTTTAGATGACAAAGACTCGGGTTGACCGTGGAAGCTATTGGAGAGAGCATATTCTTTGAATTTTAATTTCATTTCTACTGTTTATTACCTCTGAATCCTTAGCAAGTCCCTTAACCTTTCTGAGCCTCATTTTCCTCTTCTCTCTGTGTGTGTATGCTCTCTTGGGGATTAAACTCAGGGGCATTCTACCTCTGAGTTACACCCTCAGCCCTATTTTATTTTTTATTTTGAAACAGGTTCTCACTAAGTTGCTAAGGGCCTTGCTAAGTTGCTGAGACTGGCCTCGAAACTGCAATCCTCCTGTCTCAGCCTCCCAAGTACTGGGATCAAAGGCATGCACCACCACGCCTGGCTTATTTTCCTCATCTAATTAGGGTAAATAATATCTACTCTCTAGCATTATTCTGAAATGCCAAAATGTTCACTGGAAATATCTAGGGCTATAAAAGAATCTGGAAGTCATTAAGAATTCTTCCCTTTATCTCAGTATTTCTTAATTTTCATTCCCACTGTTTGGTTAAAAAAAAACAGATATAAAAGAAACCATGAGTAAATATCAGTTGAAAGTTTGCAACTCTGCAGTTAAATAAGATCAAAGTGGTCCACAAAAAGTAAACTTAACAGTCATTGTAAAAAACATACTAACAAGGCCGGGCGTGGTGGCGCACGCTTGTAATCCCAGTACTTTGGGAGGCGGAGACCAGAGGATTGCAGGTTCGAGGCAAGCCTCAGTTCTCTCTCTCTCTCTCTCTCTCTCTCTCTCTACTTAGTGAGGCCCTCCACAACTTCGTGAGACCCGGTTTCAAAATAAAGTATAAAAAATAGGGCCTGGGGTGTAGCGCAGAGGTAGAACACCCCTGGGTTCAATCCCCAGTACCGCAAAAAAAAAAAAAAAACATACTAACAAGGATCCAAGATGGTGACTAAGGGAGATACCACGCTACGATCTCTCTGAGACTTGGATCTCAATCGCCATGAAAGCAACTTCTTGACAGGAGAAGAAAAGCAACAAAAACTTGAAGTAAATAATGAAAAGTTTGAAAGGCAATGGAATCAAAACCAGAAGACAAAACAGAGGAAAGTAAAAATCTCCAAGTGCCTTACCTAAGGGACCACGCCGGCTGCTACCAGCATTGCGACTTCCACACGCTGCCAGCAGAGAAGCCAGAGACCTGTTGCAAGTTCAACTGCAGATCAGCAGAGACGAAAGCAAGCAGCAGCTCCTCCACACTCAAGAGACCAAACGGCGGCAGCTACAGAGGCTGTAGCGGCACCATCTTGGCAGGACTTTACCGGCGGCTACCAGCATTGTGGCTTCTACACAAGACCAATGGAGACACCAGCGACCTGCTGTGAATCCAGCAGCTGCAGAATAGCAGCAGTGAAGGAGAGCAGCAAATGGCTCCACGCACAACACAGACCCGAACAGCCACATCGGCAGAAGCGGCGGCGCCGCCATCTTGGTCAGACCGTGCCAGCGGCTACCAGCATTGCGACTTCTGCAGGTCACCAACAAACAAACCAGGGACCTTTTCTAAAACCATCACTGCAGAGCATCAGCGACAAAAGTGAGCAGCAGTTCAATCCATGCTCAGCAGAGTCCCCAGTGCCTGGAGGCCTGACCAGAAACTATGGCAGTGACTGAGCTCACTCAGAGATTAAGAGCAGCACTCAATGAGACCACCCAGCGTGGCCACAGGGACTTGCGGGGTCTGAAACTGTGTGGATTGCCCCGGCGGAGGTGGGAGTGGTGTCTGCTGTGGGATGTGGTAGACGCGCAGATAAGCAGACAGTCCCTGGAGATATTTGGGTGGGACAGACTCACAGCCTGCGGGTCGCAGTGCTCTTACAGAGTCCCCGGGGATCACCACAGGACATACAGCTGTGGTATCTGAGGAAAACTGGACCAAACAGCCCTCTCTGTGGAAAATGTGGAGTTCTGTGTTTGCACAGAATCAGGTCAAAGTGACACCTGCCACTTCTGTAGGCAAAGAGAGACACAAGCCCGGGCCCCCCTGCTGGTGACACCTGCCATAGGTATAGAAAGAGAGACACATAGGGACAGCCCAGGTGGAGACCACAAAGACCCACGCTTGCAGTGAGAGGGGCAATAGCGACACTGGTCGCTTGCACAGGTAGTGAGAGACACCAGGAAAGGGTCCCAATCACTGAAGAAGACCAAGAATTGGGCCTGCAAATGGATATTATACCGAGCAAGTGAGAATAACCATTCAGTAAAGGCTATTCACCTTTAAGGCTCACCTAGTAGCAACTATATACCTCCAGAGTAAGAAACTATAAAGGGAGAGGGATTAGACATAGGAAACCTACAGAGTGAGAGAGAGAGAGAGCTACCACACGCTCAAAAAGCAACAAAGGTATAAACATAAGAAACCTGAAATAATGAAGAGGAAGAACAGCAAAGAAACAATGAGCCCCCACAATCCCACAACAGCAGAACCTGCCAACTCAGAAGTGCAAAGACTGACAGAAGGACAACTCAGAACTTCAATAGAGGAAATGATACAGGATTTCCAAAAAGAATTCAGAGAGAGCCTGAAAGGAATGAAGGATCAAATAAGCAAAGAATTCAACACCCTGAACAGGAATCAAAGAGAAACTCTGAAGAAGGTGAAGGATGCAATAATTGAAATGAAGGCATCAATACAGACCATCAACAATAGACTAGACTACATGGAAAACAGAATCTCACTCTTAGAAGATGACCTCTCCAAAAATGAGCACATAGTATATAAATTAAAAAAAAACAATTCGACATCATGAACTGGACATTGAAGAGATCTCAGCCAGTCTTAAAAGAGCAAACCTAAGAATAATAGGAATAGAAGAGGGAATAGAAGCTGAAACCAAAGGAATCAATAATCTATTCAGAGAACTAATATTAGAAAATTTTCAAAACATAGAAAGAGAGGTCGACACACAGGTACAGGAAACATATAGAACCCCCAATAGACAGGATCAGAGAAGAGGTTCACCACACCACATAATAATCAAATTGACTAATGTAGAGGCCAATGAGATAATCTTAAAGGCAGCGAAAGCAAAAGAGCAAGTAACATTCAGAGGCAAACCAATAAGAATCACTCCCGACCTTCCAAACCAAGTCATGAAAGCCAGGAGTGCCTGGAGCAACATATTCCAAACTCTGAAAGAAAACAACTTCCAGCCAAGATTTATCTACACAGCAAAGATATCTATCAAATTTGATGGGGAAATAAAAACCTTCCATGACAAACAGACACTGAAAGACTTTATGTCTTCCAAACCAGCACTAGAGAAAATGCTCAAAGAGATTAATTACAAAGAAGAAAAAATAAGGAAACACCACAACCAGAGAAACAGTGATTTCCATCAAACAAACAACTAGACAAAGAACAAACACTACCTTAAACAGAAATTAAAACTCAAAATGTTAGGAATGAAAACCCATCTCTCAATAATCACGCTGAATATAAATGGCCTCAACTCCCCGATCAAAAGACATAAGGTGGCAAAATGGATTAAAAATCACAATCCATCTATATGCTGCCTGCAAGAAACACACCTTACAAGTAAAGATACGCACAAACTAAAGGTGAAAGGATGGAGCAAGGTAATCCACGCTAACGGAACTCGAAAACAAGCAGGAGTAGCAATTATGATATCAGACAAATTAGACTTCAAACCTAAACTTATCAGAAGAGACAAAGAAGGTCATTTCTTTGGTAAAAGGAATAATCCAGCAAGAGGATATAACAATAGCCAACATTTATGTCCCAAACATAGGTGCAACCACTTTCATAAAAGAAACTCTTTGCGACATTAAAGCACACATAGATCCCAATACAATAATATTGGGAGACTTCAACACACCGCTCACACCACTTGATCGATCTTCAAGACAAAAGGTCAGTAAAGATGCCTCAGACCTAAGGAACACCATAAACCAAATGGACCTAGTAGACACATACAGAATATTCCACCCAACTACAGTTGAATTCACGTTTTTTTCAGTTGCTCATGGAACTTTCTCTAAGATAGACCATATTCTAGGCCACAATGTGAGTACTAGCAAGTTCAAAAAATGTGACATAATCTCCTGCGTCTTTTCAGACCATAATGGAATGAAACTAGAAATTAACTATAAGAAGACCCAGAGAAACCTCATAAATACATGGAGACTGAATGCCACACTGCTGAATGAGGAAGGGGTCAGAGAAGAAATAAGGGGAGAAATTAAGAAATTCCTAGAAACAAATGAAAACAGAGACACAACATATCAAAACCTCTGGGACACCGTGAAGGCAGTATTAAGAGGAAAATTCATAGCACTGAGTGCCCACATAAGAAAAACAGAAAATCACCAAATAAATAACCTAATGACACACCTCAAAGCCCTTGAAAAACAGGAACAGTCTAACTCCAAAGCTAGTAGAAGACAGGAAATTATTAAAATCAGAGCAGAAATCAACAAAGTAGAGAATAAAAAAACAATACAAAAAATCAACAAAACCAAAATCTGGTTCCTTAAAAAAATAAACAAGATAGATAAACCACTCTCCAACCTAACCCAAAGAAAGAGAGAATCAATCCAAATTACTAAAATAAGAGATGAAAAAGGTGATATTACCACCAACAGCACGGAAATCCAGAGGATTATCAGAAACTACTTCAAAAAACTATACTCCAACAAAATGGAAAACCTAGAAGAAACTGACAAATTTCTAGACACATACAACCTTCCTAAGTTGAATCAAGAAGATATAGAAAATTTAAATCGACCAAGAGCAATTAAAGAGATTGAAGCAGCAATAAAGAGCCTACCATCAAAGAAAAGCCCAGGTCCAGATGGTTTCCCAGGTGAATTTTATAAAACCTTTACAGAAGAACTAACTCCAATACTCCTCAATCTATTCCGTGAAATAGAAAGAAACGGGACTCTCCCAAACACATTCTATGAAGCCAACATCACACTAATACCAAAATCAAATATAGACAGCTCAAGAAAAGGAAACTATAGACCTATATCATTGATGAACTTAGGCGCAAAACTTCTAAGCAAAATACTAGCAACGCGCATTCAAAACCACATCACAAAAATCATACATCATGACCAAGTCGGGTTCATCCCAGGGATGCAAGGCTGGTTCAACATACGAATAACAATCCATGTAATCCACCACATAAACAGAACTAAAGACAAAAATCACATGATCATTTCAATAGATGCTGAAAAAGCATTTGACAAAATCCAACACCCATTCATGATAAGAACAGTGCAGAGAATCAGAATAGAAGGAACATACCTCAACATCATAAAGGCAATATACAATAGCCCCATAGCCAACATCATACTGAAAGGGGAAAAACTTCAATAGTTCCCCTTAAAAACAGGAACAAGATAAGGATGTCCACTGTCACCACTCCTTTTCAATATAGTACTTGAGGCTCTAGCCAGAGCAATAAGGCAAGAGAAGGAAATAAAAGGAGTACAAATAGGAAAAGAGGAACTGAAACTATCTCTATTTGCAGATGACATGATATTATACTTAGAAGATCCAGCAAACTCAACCAAAAGGCTCATAGAACTGATCAACAAATTCAGCAAAGTGTCTGGATACAAAATCAATCTTAAAAAATCAGAAGC
>PVJS01058547.1:0-11744 GCA_004027185.1 Glis glis
TTTTCTGAGGAATCTCCACACTGATCTCCACAGTGGTTGAACTAGTTTGCAATTCCACCAACAGTGTAGAAGAGTCCCAATTTCCCCACATCCTCGCCAACATTTGTTGTTGTTTGACTTCTTAATGCTTGCCATTCTAATTGAGGTCAGATGAAATCTTAGAGTAGTTTTGATTTGCATCTCCCTGATTGCTAATGATGTTGAACATTTTTTCATGTATCTATTGGCCATTTGTATCTCTTCTTTCGTGAAGTGTCTATTCATTTCAGTTGCCCACTTCTTGATCGGGTTGGAATAAGTCTCCAACTACAAAGTAAGACATTTAGGTTTTCCTTTATTCTGGCTCTACATTCTTCTTCATAGGAGTAGAAATCCAAATCACCCTCTTAAGCAACATAAGCATGTCTGTCTTTGTGAGAAAGCCGTCTTCACCCTGCAAGCCTGTCTCAGCCACTCATTTCTTTGTGCTTTCTTTCATCACAAGCATGAGCCCTTTCTCTCCAGTCAGGAGCATATTTTATTTAAAATACTATGAATAGTCAGTTCTAAGGAATGAAAGCATATTTGTATTTCCCCAATATTTGATTTTTCAAAGGCCTTTTGGAAAATTTACATTATTTTGTGCAAAAACAATTTTGGTTAAATCGGTAACTGTTCAGATTTCCATTTACTCACAAAGCAAACAGCCAATAACTCTTCTCTTTTAATATATTAATAGCAAATGTCCAAAAAACAGCAAATCCCTCTGGCAAATATTTTTATAGTAGCTCAGTCACATTTTAGTTGATGCTTTGCTTTAGAGCAGTAGATCCAAGTCACCGATATTTTGCTCTCAGTATGAAGGCTTATTAAGAACTTTGGTACTGGCGTGGTGGTGTGTGCCTACAGTTACAGCGATTAGGGAGGTTGAGGGAGGAGGGTCATAAGTTCAAGGCCAGCCTGGGCAACTTAGTGAGGTATTGTATCAAAATAAAAAATAAGAAGGTCTGGGGATGGAGCTCTGTGGTAAAGTGCCCCTGGATTCGATTCAATCCCCAGTACTGAAAAAAAAAAGAGCAAGCAAGAAAGAAATTTGGTATTGAGCTGCCTAGTTTCATTCATTATGTATTATGTGGCTTAATTCATATTCTTCATAAATGTGAACATAGCCTCCTTCTCTCTCTCTCTCTCTCTCTCTCTCTCTCTCTCTCTCTCTCCTTCCTGCCACCATGAGCTGAGCATGGTTTTTCCTCCTCTACCCTGCCTTCATAAATCCCTGTGGCAAAGTTGTTCCTCTTGCAAGCCAGCTGACCATAGACTGATTGCTGAAATCATGAGACCTAAAATAAGGCTTTCTTCCTTTAAGTTGAGCTTGTCAGGTATTTTGGCCATAGTGACAAAAAAAAGTGACTAAAATACTGTTAAAACCCTTCATTGACTCCCTCTTTTCCTTGGGATATCTCTCTAATTATTTCTGATGCCTTTATCCTGTTCTCTGCATATCCCTTCAATATGGTTTTGAAGACCACTTCTCTCACATTCTACTTCTTTTTTTTTGTCTTCAATTCATTTGTTCCTGTTTGCCTAATATTTCCCCACCCCACTCTAACAAAGTGTGAACTTCCAAATTCCAATTCTATTTAGTCATTAGTCAGTCTTCCCTGACTTTTGAAGACTGTTAATATTCTCTGATAAGGCTTCCATAACATGTGTTTATCATTGCTGTCAAAGTTATCTCTACTTGTTATTGCCTATTTATTTGTCTTTTTCTAAGATTTCTCTAGAAACTTCCAATTGGCAATATGGGTTGTCTTTCCTCTGTAGTCACGTACAAAGTTTTTAACACAATGTCTAGTTCAGAAGTTCTAAATAAATATTTGTAGAAATAAAAAATTAATAAATTATATGAAATAAATTTAAGTT
Source organism: Glis glis (assembly GCA_004027185.1). Taxonomy (NCBI): domain Eukaryota; kingdom Metazoa; phylum Chordata; class Mammalia; order Rodentia; family Gliridae; genus Glis; species Glis glis. The sequence goes on from PVJS01058547.1 coordinate 1,903, forward strand.
TATTATAAAACCTAAAATACAATTCATTAAAATTATACATTTAATAAATCTATTATATATCATTTTTACAAATATATTATTACAAATGTTCACCATATCAAAAGTTTCAGAATTCCTTCAATTGTACTCCAGGAGAAACAAAACTTTCTATGTTAAACTTGAAATATTCACTTCTTCAGTTCTCTTTTAAAATTTATACACTAGCCGGGCGTGGTGGCACCAACTTGTAATTCCAATACTTGGGAGGCTGAGCCAGGAGGATCGCAGATTTGCAGCCAGCCTCAGCTACTTAGTGAGGCCCTCTTCAATTTAGTGACACCTGTTTCAAAATAAAGAGCAAAAAAATAGGGCTGGGGGTGTACCTCAGAGGTAGAATGCCCCTGGGTTCAATCCCCAGTTCCAAACACACACACAAAAAATTCACACTACCCTTTTAAATGTAATTTCCTCCCCGAATGACTTATAAGGACAATTGAATATTTTTCAAAATTCTCCATTAACGAGACAGAAATGAGTAATATTTGACCAGCCACACTTAAGTTTAAGAAAGATGAAGGGTTCATTGACTTCTCTTCCTTGTTATGTTTTCCTGTTCCAAACCGAATGGATTGTTTGGCACCTGAGTATTTGTCATTTCATTTTAATGTTTGCAGATGTCAGATACAACTTGGACCTCTAACAACAAATAATTTATGATTGGGGAGCATTTTTAGATGTAAAATATTTCCTTCTGTGTATAGACAGCTGTGCCAATTATAAAAAGTAGCCAATTCAGAACAAATAATATAACCACCTGAAAGTCCAGCTGGTTCGATAAACAGAAAACAGAGTATACATCAATGGAGAGTATTGGAGCATCCATCAATAAGTTGAATTTGTTGAGAGAAATAGTTGTATAACTTGTTTCAAATTACCTCTCCTTGACAAGAGCCAATGGTATAGAGAAACCTAAGTAAATAAGCTTAAATTCAGTGACTCCAAGAGGACTTTAAAAGGCTTGAAAGTTATCCGGTTGACTTCTATATAGAATGTGACTTGATTGGGGCTTATACAAAAGTACCTAAGAATATCCAACCAACCGTGCTCATAGTCCTTTAGTGAATATACTGTTTTATTAATGTTTGAGACTGTTTTCCCTGGCTAGAGATAAGGCACATTTTTAATCAGGAATTTAAATCCTATTTTCTCATACATGAGCATAGGGAGGGAGGGAGGGAGGGAGGGAGGGAGAGAGGGAGGAAGGAAGGAAGGAGGGAAGGAAGGAAGGAAGGAGGGAAGGAAGGAAGGGTAGGTCTAGGATAACCTTTATTCCTAAATATTTATGTATATGCTGTTGTAAATGAAAACTTCCAAAGTCACCTGATAGTTCTTGTAGATTGCTTAGAATTCCCGATGTAAACCATCACATCGTCCACAAATAACAATGGTTCTATTTTCTTTCTTCAGTTTTTATGTCTTTTATGTCTTTTTTTTATGCTTTATTTTGAAACCGGGTCTCACGAGGTTGCGGAGGGCCTCACTAAGGAGAGAGAGAGACAGAAAGACAGAGACAGAGACAGAGCAAGAGCTGAGGCTGGCCGCGAACCCGGATCCTCTGGTCTCCGCCTCCCAAAGTACTGGGATTACAAGCGTGCGCCACCACGCCCGGCCCTCTTTTATGTCTTATTATTACTTTATTGTACTATTGTACTCCCTCCTGCCAACAGCACTGCTTTCAATAGATGTGGTAGGGAAGGGGGGGCATCCTTGACTCTTCAACATCTTAAGGAGAAGAAATTCAGTATGGTCCATTTAGTATAACATCAGTAAGATATTTTCACATAGTCCCTTATCACGTTCTGAGAACTTTTGTCTTGGATAGGGTTGAGTTTTTGTCAAATCTTCCCCTGATTTCATTGAATTTATCAAATGTTTTGTTTCCTTTGTTCTGTAAATATAGTGAATTGTACTAATTGATTTTTGAATAGTAGAAATACTTTTGTCTGCCTGGTACTCCCTCCTCTGGTGTACCACTGAAACCCAGTCTAATGTATGACCTCTATCTGCGTTTTCTTCAAGGAGATCTGTGGAAAGCCCAGGGTGTTTCCCAATGCTTTTTATGTTGACAAAGCTCCAACACTAATCTCTGTCTCCCCTGGGAATTTTACTGAAGCTTGTTACAGATTATTTCAGGGCATGTCTACAGTAAACCTTAGGACATAGTCATTACCCGTTAGTTCTTGTCTTAGTTGCACTCTCAGGCATTAAAGTGGTGTCTTCACTTGACTAATTTAGAAGTCTGTCATCTCCCAACACAGCTCAAATGCTGTTTTCAGTTGTATTTTTGGTTCTGTAGCAGCCAATTTCTGGTAAACTTTACATAATCTCATCCTTTGCATCTGTAGCTCTACCCCTGGTGAATAATTTATGAAAGTCCTCTCCCACAGCCCTGCACACACTTCCCCCTGCCTCCCACAGCTCTCCAGTGCCCTGCCCATCCAGATGGCAGATACTCCTGCACTCTCAAGCCTCAGCTAGGTGCCTCTCACCCTATTCTTCTTCTACTCTAGCTGTCTGACCTGCAGTGACACATGTTTCCATGCACAGAGAAAGGGAGAAAATGAGTTCCATCACTAAGTTTCTCCTTTCTAGCTTATCACAGTCTGGCTTGACCCATTGCCTAAAATGTTATCTTGTATATTTCCCCCTATGCCACAGCTCTTTTTCTAAGAAGGCTAGTCCAGAGCCAATTACTTTATTGCTTCATCCATATCAGAAGTGAAAGTCTGTTCATTGGATTTATTTGCTTCAAATTCTGGTATCACCATCTTTCATCAGTTCTCATTTCCTTCAAAACCCATACAAATATGTATTATTACAATATATGCTTATTTCCTTAAATCACTCTTTTATAGAAATGTATCGAAGTTGAAAATGTATGTATTTTTCTAACTTGAAATAAATAACAAGATTACTTCATTGATTATAAGGTTTAACACTCTCCTAAAGTTAATTTAAGTAAAATCTGTGCATTTTGTCTAGATCCGCGCTCTATAAGTAAACTACAAACAGAAGATCTTGAAGAACCTCAGGAAATGAGAACAAGTTCTACCCTGAGTTGTATCTCATTTGTATCACATTACAATAAATTTCCTTCCCTGGTCCCATTAAGGTTACGTATATAAGAAGATGTTGTATAAAGCTGGAAGTTTATGCATGCTATTTGTCTCTGATATTATAAAATGTCTTACATTATAATCAAGACAAAATTAATCCCCCAATTTTTCTTCTAGCCAAGGATTTAATCTCAGTTGAATTTGATATGCTACAAAAGTCTTAGCAGTATCTGAGAAATATATATATATATATATATATATATATATATATACATATCTAAGCCACTCCAGAATACTAGCCACATGATTTATTCATAAAAGGATATATTTTTGTTTTTGTTTCTTTTTTTAAAACATCTTTCCCAACTAAGAAAATATGTGAGAAAATTGGAAAAGAAGTCTTATGTAGTCAAGCACTCTAAATTTTTAAAGGCAGTACAGCTTTGGTCAAAAGATAGTTTTATTGCTTTGGAAGGAACAAACAAAAAATGAAGAGTGTTTCTGCAAGAGTAGAGACCTGACCTTCCAACTATCTCTGAGCAAGAGAGGTTATTATGCAAATTGATGTGTCCAGCTGTTGTTCTTTTCCATGGTGGATAAAATAAAAGGAAATGGGCTCAAATTGCAGCATGGGGGACTTGGGTTTGGCAGCTCTGCAAATGGCCCTTTGCCTACTAACCAAGGGAAGAGACAACTGATTGCAGGAGGGGATCTAGGAATACTGATTTCACTTTTCATTAATGCCAAACTGTTAGGATACTATGTTCAATACTATATGTAACATGTAAAGCAGAATTTTTGTATAAAGTATAGAGATAAAATTTTATAGATCTTTTTAAATTTGGAATCATATTTTGAAAAACAAAATTTCCTCCTTACCTCCCTGATTAAAGAAAAATACATTTCAGTTCAATGGTTTTGACTCCAACGTAGTACAACGTTAGTAGAAATAATTTATAAATAAATAGTAATTTCGACTTTTTAATAATTTGTATGTATATCATGTCATTTGTCATTTTTTTCCACTTTGCAGAACAGGGAACTGGGGTCCATGAAATATGAGTGACATGACCATGTGGGTGGTGGCAAGTCCTGGAAAAATCTTTTGACATCTGCCTCCTCAGTCTGAGAATCTTTCTCTGAAACTTCTGTTTTTCTCCCTGCTGTGGGAACGCAAACCTCTAAAGTGGCTCTGGACAGTGCTGATGGGCTTAACTAGAAACACCAGTCACAGTGGCTTTCGTCATACCCTCAGTCCCTTCTAGAAGCTTTTCTTAGGAATTTAAAGCTAGAGATACAAAGAAATAAGACAGCCATAGGTTCTACAAGAAAACTGAGGAGTTATCACAACCCAGAGTCCAGAAGAGGCAGAAATTACAAATAGAGTAAGATGTACAATATATAACATAAGTCACTGATTAGAGCGTGAGCAAGGCAGAGGGTAGCTGAAGATCAGGTGAATGTACATGCAGCAATGCTGACTAAATAGAACAGTAAGAAGATGGCATCTTTTGTTCCTGAGGCCCCTCTGACAGCCTTCAATTCTGAATAAGCTCCCAGGAAGACTCTCCAGGAGTAGGCTTGTTATAGTTATAATTCCCATTCTTTCTAATAGGCTCCACGCTATTCCTTTGCCTGAGCTCTTTTTGAAGCTACATTCTTGGCATATTCCTGGATAGTTGGTGTGCATATTTTGCCAAACCCAATATTCCAGGATTCTTTAATATTATTGGTCCCATTGCTATCAAGAGACTTCAAATAAATGGTATCAGGTCGCATTGATACCAGCAGCTGATAAAAAATTAATGTTGAAAGGTAATAACAGAAATATTTAGGGAAAGTAATTTAAAGTAATACTAAAATGAAAGACTTTTAGTTATATAGAGGTGTTCATATGATATGGTATTTTGATATACACATAGTTGCACAAGAAATGTATGTTTCTGAGATGAAGAAATGAGCAGATAGATTTTCCTACATATGTCTTATTTCTTTGAACTCCTCAAGCAGTATTTTATTTTTAGTACTGTAAGATGTAGTCTTTATTTTAATCATTGAAAATGCTCTATCTTTGTATTTTAGACTATCTAGAGTAAAAAATTTTTGAAGTCAATGTAAAGACCCCCTTACAGCATTGAAATAGTTAAAGTTAAAACTGCTTGCTGCAGGCTCTTGCTAACAAGGCAGGATGTCCTTAGCGGACTCACCCCCTGATTCAAACATTTGTTGGGAAAACAAAACATCCTTACTTGGGACCCTCCTGACTGAGGTCAAGATGGCCTTCTATAGATTAATGGTCATTGTGGTTACTATTACTGTAACAGTCTGGAAAGTTAGGGAAAACATCTCCCAATGTAAAATGTGCAAGGACGATGCTAGCCGCTAACCAATCTGTAATGAACATCTGTTTCTAAAACCAATCCTGGTAAAGGTCAGGCAAACCCACGTGGAACTGCCCAACTAGCAGAGGGAAACTGAGGCTCTTTGTTTAAAATATATAAAAACTGAAGGAAAAACGTGCTTGGGGTCCCCGTACTGAACTGCTGTGTCAGTTTATGTCGGGCACCCAAGCTTAAGCTTGAATAAATGACAAAATATTGCTAACACCATGAGTTTTATATGGTAGAACTAGAATTTGAAATGCTAGTTCCCATCAATTTGTCCATTCATTCATACAACAGAAATCAAGAGATGATGCCGTGCTGAGCTCTGCTCTAGCCACCAGGAATACAGTGTTAAACAACAATAAAAAACAAGACTCCCTGCCATGATAGACCATCTTTCCTGAGTTCCTTGGCTTTATAGCTTATACATTGTCCTTAAGTTAGTGATCTCCATTAATTTCTTCACCCTTATCTTGCATATATGAAGTCCAAGTTTCAAAATATAATTTTTGTATGAAAAATTTAAGTATGAAGTCCCTTTTGCTTTCTTCATACAGTCACATGATACCCCATCCCTTACCCCAGCACAGAGGTTCCCAGGGCTAATGATTTGATTTCTCTCTGAAGTGAATGCATATACATGTCCCAAAGGCTCAGATATGATAATTTTCCCCAGAAGATTCTATGGTTTTTAATGACAAACTTTATCTTTTTCAAGACTACATTCGAAATTAGTTTCAACTGGTAAAATCTTCTGCCAGGGATTGAGTTATGTCTTCCAAACTGATGTATTAAAATCTTAATCCCACGCTCCTCAAAATGTGATCTTATGTGGAAATCATGTCATCACAAAAGTAATTAGTTAGTACGAGGTTATACTATAGTAAGTTGGGCCCCTACACCAATATGATTGGTGCCCTAATAATAAGAAAGAAATCAGGGCACAAATATACACAGAAAGCAGATGATGTGAAGAGACACAGAGAGAGAATACCATTTGATAATGGAAGCAGAGACATGCCAAGGAACACTAAGTATTTCAGATATCAGAAACCAGTCGAAGCAAGAAGGGATTTTATCTTACAGGTTTCAAAGGGAGCATGACCCTGCTGATATTTTGATTTCTTGTTTCCAGTTTCAGAACCATGAGGCAATACATTTAAGTTGTTTTAACAGACTCAGTTTTAGCAATATGTTACATAGTTCTCAGAAACTAATATACCTTTCTACCTCTTTCTCTTTTCCCCATCCTCTCTTTCTCCTTCTCCCTTCCTCCTTCCTTCTTACCCTTCTCATCTTCCTCCTCTACTTCTTTTGTTTTATCCTCCCATCTGTCAATCATCTTCTAATAAGGATCCTGGTGGCAAGAATTTTAAAAAGTCAGTTAAGTCACCATTTCTTCCAATTTGTTTGATTTTCCAAGTCTAACATCTCAGCTATTCCTGTGTAGAAACTACTGTCTGAGTCATTTAATAAAAAATCTCTCTGGTTATGTTAAGGAATGCCTAAAAAGTTCAGACACTCCCATCTTAGTCTACATTATTACAAAATGCATGAACTGATGGAAATGTCTTGGCGCAATGTTGCTGTTCCTACTCAAAGATGCCGAAGCATCTGTTTCATTGGTCCTCTGGCATCTTTATGTCTTTGAAGACATGTAATCTCCTTCCTTAGGAGAGTTATTACAGCACACTGCAGCCGATTAGCAAGTTCCAGAACATGTGAACATGTGGATGCTTACCAGTCCCAGGTCAGCAGGGCATTTTCCTCAGTACTAAGTGTCACAACTCATAATGTTTTGCCTCTCATAGAAGCCCTGGGCCACTTCAGGAAAGGATTTTCTACTCCACATAATCACACTGCCCTGCTGGCTATGCAAATAATCCAGTACAGAACTTTCTCCTGAAAGCTTTTTCTCAAGGAAATGTTATTTCAAACCCAGATTTTATGCAACTAAACACGAACACCTGCCCCTGACTATTTCCTTTTTCTAAAAAATCTCAACTGGCAAAGTACTCTTGATAACTTTGCCCTTTTATGTCAAGAACAATAAAGAATAAGAAAAAGGACAGAAAGCATTAAAGAGATTTTACTCCCTTTTTAGGCCAATATAATTTTAGATGTATACTACATATTGCAAAACAGCCTCTCTCTCTCTCTCTCTCTCTCTCTCTCTCTCTGTGTGTGTGTGTGTGTGTGTTTTATTTAACAAACAATTGTGAAAGTTTTTTCTCATTATTTTTTTCTAGGGACTCTAAGAGACAAAGCCAAAAGCAATATGATCAATTTTCTTAAAGAATGCCCAGTCTAGTGGGGAAGCAGACAGGGCTACTTGGAGGGCATTACACCTTAATGTGCATAAAGCCATCACATAGTTCTGGACATATTGGAAGCTCTTTGGAAAAGTAGGTTTATATTCTATAAAGGGGAAACAGAAGTTGGGCAGGGAACTGCATGAAAGTAGCCTATCACAATAGGAATATCAGCATGGAATATTAACAATCTGGAAGCTATTCAACTTCGGCTGTGCTGAGTAGCCTCACAAATCTGTTTAACACTCTCCACAGAGACCAACTAGTGACAATATAAGGGAAAAAAAGGAGGGAGTAGGAACTACAGGAAAAATGAAACAATGGCTTAAAAAGAGGCAGTGACATTAGCACCACCTGCCCTCGCCCTTCTCCTGAACTGTCAGCAGCTGCTCCAAGGAGAACAGAATCCGTGTCTTACATAGCAATTACTTGGATGATTTTCTGCAGGGAGTTGCTATTTTTCTGTTGACAAGGCACGTTGAACTGATCATTTGGCATTACATCATATTCAATTTACTGTCTCATAACACTTTATTTGTTTTATATAAGGCGTTGTGTGCCAGAGGGCCCTGATGATGTTGAAAATGCATCATTTCAGTCACTCACCTCCACTGCTAATGGCTTTGCTGCCAGCTTTTTAAGCTTGAATTAATTTGGCGACTTAGCTCTTGAGTAGAAGTAGGAAATTTAACGCTGAACATAGATACAGCCAGCTGGAAGCTAAAATGTAAGGTAAGAGGACTTGCTTTGTTGGAGGTTGTGATACCAGATTTTCACCATTTATGATACCAGTTTTTTAAAAACTAAATTTTTAATTTTAGAAGAATTTCAGATTTACAGAAAAATTGTGAAGAGAGGTTAGGGAATTCCTATACATCTCACACTCAGTTTCCTTTATTGTAACTATCTTATGCATAATATAGTCACTGTAATTTATAAACAGTATTGATGCATTATTAACTGAAGGTTACACTTTATTTATATTTCCTTAGTTCTTTTTTTTTTTTCGGTACCGGGGATTGAACCCAGGGGCGTTCTACCTCCGCGGTACACCCCTGGCCCTATTTTTTATACTTTATTTTGAAACTAGGTCTCACAAAGTTGCGGAGGGCCTCACTAAGTAGAGAGAGAGAGAGAGAGACAGGGAGAGAGAAAGAAAGAGAGCTGAGGCTGGCTGCGAACTCGGATCCTCCGGTCTCCACCTCCCAAAGTACTGGGATTACAAGCGTGCACCACCACGCCTGCCTCCTTAGTTCTTACCTAATGTCCTTTCTTCTGCTTCAGGCTGTGGTCTGGGATACGTATTACATTTATTCATCATGCTTTCTTATCCTCCTCTTGACAGTGACAATTTCTCATTCTTGTCTTTAATAACCTGGGCAGCTTATAAGAATACTGGTCAGGCATTTTGTAAAATAGTCTTAAGATATCTTTTTTTCATGATTAGTCTGAGATTTGGTAGTTTTGTGGGGAAGTCCACAGATGTAAAGTTCCTTTCCCATCAGCACATCATACCAAAGGTAAATGCTCTTTCCAAGAACTACCATGACCTTCTCTCTGACTGAAATTGTGTTTGTCAGATTTCTCTATTGTACAATTACTCTCTTCTTTCCTCTTTCCAAACTGTGCTCCTTGGCAGGAAGATAATTAAGAGGTGGGTTTATACTCCATCTCCTTAAGGTATAGTGTCTGCGTATGTTGTTTGGAATTCTTCCACACTTAGATTTGTCTATTTTATCCCTATCCCACTTTTTTTAATCCAAATATGTATATCAGTATGGACTCACAGATAGTTATTTTATAATTTGGGCTATAATCCAATTACATTATTTTGTTTCTTAAATTATTCTAGCTCGAGATGGATCAAAGACCTGGAAGTTAGACCAGAGACTGTGAAATTATTAGAAGAAGCCATAGGTCCAACACTCCATCATATAGGCACAGGTAGAAGCTTCCTCAACAAGACCTCCAAAGCACAGGAAATTAAAACAAGAATTAATAAGTGGGATAGCATTAAACTACAAAGCTTCTGCTCATCAAAAGAAACCATC
>PVJS01058548.1:0-11749 GCA_004027185.1 Glis glis
TACTTTATTTTGAAACTGGGTCTCACGAAGTTGCGGAGGGCCTCACTAAGTAGAAAGAGAGAGAGAGAGAGACAGAGAGAGAGAGAGAGAGAGAGAGCTGAGGCTGGCCGCGAACCTGGATCCTCCAGTCTCCACCTCCCAAAGTACTGGGATTACAAGCGTGCGCCACCACACCTGGCCCGATTGGACCTTTTAATTCAGTATTTTCCACACCTGTCCGGCCATACAGTGCTGTGATTAACTCAGGGTAACATCCTGCAGAAACTTCTCCGTGCAACACACTTTGGGAATTGCTGGCTTCCTGGAATGACATTCAAGGCCCACTCTGTAGTTTGACCTTGGTCTTAGCTCTTGCTACATCCTCCATATACTAGGTCTAGAATCTTTCTTCCTTCTTTCCTTCCCTTTCCTTCTTTTCTTTCTCTCTTCTCCCCTCCTCCTCCTCTTCCTTCTCCTCCTCCTCTTCCTTCTCTTCCTCCTTCCTTTCTTCTTCTTCTTCTTCTTCTTCTTCTTCTTCTTCTTCTTTTTCTTCTCTCTCTCTCTCTCTCTCTCTCTGTACTGGGGACTGAACCCAGGAGCCTTCAACCTCCAAGCTACACTCCCAGCCCTACTATATTTTTTATTTCTGAAACAGGGTCTCACTAAGCTGCTGAGGGCCTCGCTAAGTTGCTGAGTCTGGTCCCCAACCTGCGATCCTCCTGTCTCAGCCTCCCAAATACTGGAATTGCAGATATGCCCCCCACGCCCAGCTTGGAATTTTTTCATGTTTATTCTGCTGTCCTTTGGTCCCCTGAGCCTTAGACAATCTTTCTGTGGAATTCCTTCTTGGTGAAATACACTACATGGTTCAAATACTAGATTATTCAAAAAGCCTCATATACATCTCCCAGCCAGAAATGATTTTTGTCTTTCTCTAAATTCTCAAAGGGCCGGTGCCATGTACGGCAGCCACAGGAACACGAGGCTGTCGTCACCGGCTCCAGGTCATCAGGCATCCTTCCCTACAACCGGGAGGAATGCGGCACTTGGCTCGTACAGCTGTTTGTGGGCTAAACAAGAGAATGAATGTGGGTGCTACTCAATCTCCGGTCTCGAAGTCAAGGATGGGTGTTTTCCAGTGCCGAGACGGTCCAGTCCTGTGTACAACAAATCCTGAGTTACGTTTGCTAGGTTGCTCTACTCTACTGCAGACAGAGATTCTAGAAGACCCATTGCCTTCATCTGACTCCAGACTTCGGAAGCCTCCTTGGACACGCCTGCTCTAAGTCACCATGGGAACCAGGTGGTGGCCATCAACGGAACAGTGAGGCTCCGTCTTTCCTACTCAGGAGGACAATCAGACCCGGGCGTGGTGGCGCACGCTTGTCATCCCAGTACTTGAGAGGCTGAGACCGGAGGATCCGGGTTCGCGGCCAGCCTCAGCTACTTAGTGAGGCCCTCCGCAACTTAGTGAGACCCTGTTTCAAAATAAAGAATAAAAAATAGGGCCGGGGGTGTAGCTCAGAGGTAGAATGCCCCTGGGTTCAATCCCCAGTACTGCAAAAAAAAAAAAAAAAAAAAAAGAGGATCAGGTGAGCAGGTCCTGTTGCTGATGGGGCCGACCCACTACCAAGCTCAAATGAAAAGAAGTACTTGCCTCGGCAGACCCAGTAACAGACCGCTCTAGAAAGATGGCGGGTCTGGGCCATGGCCGTGGAGTGAGATGTCTGTGGGCTTCTCAGCCTCCTGGGGCTTGGTCACTTTTTTGCTTAGCATTTACCATGGGAGAGCTGGGCCCGGCCATCTGTGGAAGAACTTCAAAGTCCTGTGTTGGGTTTACATTCTGTTACAGTGAAGTCAATGCAAATTGTTTTTATGTTTTTTTTTTAATTTTTATTTTACTTGGGTTTTTGGGGGGGAGGGAGTTAATAAGGGAGGATGAACAAGTACTAGTTGTGGTTTATAACACGGTGTTGGTCTGGCTTATGAAAAGCAAACACAACAGATGTTGGGTTGGATTCATTGTTTTCTGTGGGAATCTATATTTTACTATTTTTCGAGCTCTATTTGGAGGCAGATTTGTCATCGTAGGGGAAAACACTAAATTTCCATGTAGACGGATTGATTCATTTTAACAGTGGCAACCTGCAATATTCTCCTCCTTTTCTTGCCTACTTTTTTCAGAAATAGCACAAACACTTCCTTGACCTTGAGGCTGACCTGAACTTTATTTAATGCTCTTTCAAAGACCAACTGAAAGGCATCATTTCTCAGCCTAGCGTGGTGGCGCACGCCTGGAATCCCAGTACTCGGGAGGCTGAGATAGGAGGATCGCAGGTTCGAGGCCAGCCTCAGCAACTTACTGAGGCTCTCAGCAACTGAGTGAGACCCTGTTTCCAAATAAAAAACAAAAGGGGCTGGGAATGTTGCTTGGAGGTAGAACGCCCCTGGGTTCAGTCCCCAGTGATACACACACACACAGACACACACACACACACACACATTTCTCCTGGAAGAGAAGGTTCTCCACTAGAGTTTAGAGTGCACTAGAAGGAACTGGACAGCAAGCTCAGGCCGACTCCTGCTGATTTTTCAGATGAGGCAACAGAGTCTCAGAGAAGTGACATGGTCTGCCCCAGGACGAGCTCCCTGGTGACAGAGCAGGGCCTCACTCAGGGGGACTAGACAAGGATCTTCCCATTGGGCCTCAGCCTCTCACGTGGTTGGCAAAAGGTCCTGCAAGATGGCGGCTTCACGGGAAGCCCCGGGCGTGCAAATCCAGAAAAGTCAGCACACATTTTGTTGCTGGCAAGAAGACCTCAAAAGTAACTGACATTGCAGAACCGGACATTTTATTTGTTGGTTATTTGTGTTTTTTATCATAGTAGGATAGGACCCTCCAGAGAAAACTGGTAGTTTATGAGGGATATTTACTGTGACCGATGACGAGATGAAACACAGTTTCCTGAGAATAGTAACCATTTCTTATCTGATTCATGGAATATTTTCCTCTGGAATTATGATTATTGAAAGAATATAAATTACATCTAGAAAAATTTACCAAAAAGCCCACTGGAGTTGGAACCCAGGAAGAGAAATTTCTGAGAATTTAGAGCAAGGTTTCTCAAAATATCATACTGCTATTTTGGACCAAACAATTCTCTGGTATTAGGGGCTTTCCTGTAAATATAGGATGTTTAGCAGGATCCCTGGCCTCTGCCCACCAGATGCCAGTAATACACCCCTAACCACAACAACAAAAATTGTATCTAGACCTTGCCAAATGTCCTCCAGGTGTGAAATAACCCCATTGAAAATCACTAATTTATTTACTTTTATGTATTTATTATTGTGGTACTAGAGGTTGAACACAGGCGCATTCTACCTCTGAGCTACACCTCCAGCCCCCTTTATTTTTTATTTTGAAAAAGGGGCTCACTAAGTTGCTGAGGCTGGCCTCGAACCTGCAGTCCTTCTGTCTTGGCTCCCACGTACTGGGATTACAGGAGTGCACCACCATGCCGGGCTAGAAAGCTATTGATTTAGCCCAATGCCTTACATTTCCCAACTAATTTAGAGAAGTTTGGGTGTTTAAAATGAAAGGGGATAGTTTCTTTTTAAAGAGGGGAGGTAGATATTAGTCATTCCTATCCTAAATAAATACTTATATCTATAGGATATGGAAATGTATATTGCTCAAATTACACCAAATTGCCTGAAGGTCAACCTCAGCGTGTTGTTAGAGCCAACCAAATCACAGGTCTGACATCCAAAGATCCATGAAAGTGAACTTAGCTCTCTGCCAAAGACTCCCCTTGAGATGGGGGGAAGGAAACGTGGTCAACCGCCGCTGAGGTGCCGCTACATCCCTCCACCCATCTGCTGGTTTCTCTCACCCCCAGGTGCTCCTCGCCACCCTCTTCTCTCCCAGTCTTGACCGCAGGGCCAGCCTCGCGTAGACTCAGTGGGTTCAGTTCTCCACGCCTGGTCCTCTGGCCTCTTTAGTCTGGATCCCTGTCGCTGCTTTCCCAGGAGCTGCCTTACAGTTACCAGATCACACACCAAGAGGCCTATGGAGAGGGGGAAGGAGGGGCGGGATGGGAGGGAAGAGCTCCAGGAGACGTGTGCATGTATACTCCTATCACTCTCTACCTGTAATTAATGTATAATTACAATGCACCAATAAAAGTATATATAAAAAAGGTATGGAGCCAGGCAAATACTACATCTTACCTGGAATATTTGGAGATGAGGGAAAGCTATAAACTCCCATATATAAGACTGGTGTGTGTGTGTGTGTGTGTGTGTGTGTGTGTGTGTGTGTGTGTATGTGTGTGTGTGGGACTGGGGATTGAATCCAGGGGCATTCAACCTCTAGGCTACACTCTCAGCCCTGTTTTTTTTCTTTATTTTGAAACCGGGTCTCACTAAGTTGTGGAGGGCCTCACTAAGTAGCTGAGGCTGGCCGCGAACCTGTGATCCTCCTGTCTCAGCCTCCCAAGTACTGGGATTACAAGAGTGCGCCACCACACCAAGCTTAATAACCTGCATTTCTAACAAGTCCCAGGTAGCCTGGGGGTGCCAGTTTGTAAACCCTCTGAAGCCAAATGAAGCCGGTTGATTTTCTAATCGGTCTTCTCAGAGCTTTAAGATGCTAATACTCCACAACTTAGTGAGACCATGTTTCAAAATAAAGAATAAAAAATCGTGCTAGGGGTGTAGCTTGGAGGTACAATGGCCCTGGGTTCAATCCCCAGTACCACACACACACACACACAAAGATGCTAATATTTGCCAGGTATGGTGGCTCTTGCCTGTCATTCCAGTACTTGGGAGGCTGAGACAGGAGGATCACAGGTTCCTGGCCAGCCTCAGCAATTTAGCGAGACCCTCAGCAACTTAGTGATACCCTGTTCCAAAATAAAAAGTAAAATAGGGCTGGAGGTATAGCTTGGAGGTATAGTGCGCCTGGGTTCATCCCCCACTACCACACACATAAATAAATCAATAAAATGTAATACTTGGCTTTTCAGACTTTTTAGCCCATTGAAATCATTTTTGAAAAACTATCACTACAGATTAGTGTTCCATAAAATGAACTTTGGAAACCACTGCTCTACAAACAATAGGGCCTGGCAGTTTTGATTTAAGAGAGAAAGAGAGAGAGAGAGAGAGAGAGAGAGAGAGAGAGAGAGAGAGAAGGAGAGAGAGAGAGAAAGAGAGAGAGAGAGAGAGAGAGAGAGAGAGAAATAAGTTAACCCTGTTGTTGGGGGAGCGAGAGTCTGAGCTTTGGTGGCTGCCATGTCAGCACAGCTGTTGTGTCTTTTAGCAGATGAATAGCACATTTCTCCAAGGGATTTGTACAGACTGAAAATAAAGTCTACGTTCTTGAGATTCCCATAACATAGACCAGGAAAAGGGACAAAAACCTATCTGCAAGCCATTGGAATTGCCTTTCCTGCCCGCTTACTGAAATACAAGCCAAGAAGAAAACATGGATGAACTAGAGCACACCACACTGGCATTTTACTCCTGCAGTGCTGGAGCCCAGCCGAGACAAAGAGCCCGTTAAACGCGGGGACAAAGGGCCCTTTTGTGAGGCAGTAAGTTCATCTGGGAGAAATATTAAGAGAAGTCTCACAGGACCGGGTTCTGCAGCGTCTTCTACCTACAGCGCTCGCCGAGAAGCAGTGGGTAAAATCACACTCCAAACACACGAGGGAAGGAGGTAGAAGGAATTTATTGAAAGATGGATTGGGATCCACATAAAACTCACCTTTCGCCTCCTGGGGAGGAAATTTATACTACGAAATGAAAAGCAAAACGGCCAGTGTGATTTGGAGCAAGGAAATGCATTCCTCCAAGCAAACAAAACATAAAATGTCTATTTTATCACATTCTCTGTGGGTAGGAGATGCAGGAATGGACAAGATAGATAGTTCCTCGACCCTCAAAGAGCATCAAAGAGCATGCGCTGTAGTAAGAAGTAAACATTTAAAAATAATAAAGGAATAAATCAAAGAAGCGTTATGGTTGAAGATAACAAACAAGGAGAGAGGGTGGAGACCATTAGGGTTTGGTAGGCTGGCCCTGAAGAATTGATTTGAGAAAGCAGGCAGATAAAAAGTGAGCTCTAGCCGGGCATGGTGGCACACGCTTGTCATCCCAGTACTTGGGAGGCCGAGACGGGAGGATCTGCGTTCGCGGCCAACCTCAGCTACTTAGTGAGGCCCTCTGCAACTTAGTGAGACCCTGTTTCAAAATAAAGAATAAAAAATAGGGCTGGGGGTGTAACCCGGAGTTCGAATGCCCCTGGGTTCAATCCCCGGTACTGCCAAAAAAGAAAAAAACTGAGCTCTGTGGATGTTGGGATGAAGAGAGTTCTAGAAATCCAGGACAGTGTGTGAATCCATAAACACGTGATCAGGAAAGAGACAGGCATCTGTGGAGCTGAAAGGAGACCGCATTCACTCCACCCTTGCTTTGAGCAAGAGACCACGAGAGCCAGCTGTCTGAGGGCGAGCGCACCCCTGTGTGACAGGTGGGACTGGGGCCGTGGTGCCTGAGGACAGGTCAGACGTGGCCTCCCGTTGGGACTCTTCATTCGCCATGATGCATTTCGTCCACTCCAAGTGCTACGTGAGCATTTCTGCTATGTTAACATGGATCAAAGAAAATGCTGGGCTGTGGCCGGCTGGTATCACGGGTGGCGCCGGGCGGAGTGCTGCTCATTCTTACTCTTCCTGAGGGATTCCTTGGTACTCCTGACTGTGGTGAAGAGCTGTTCCTTGATGTTCATGCTGAGCTCAATTTTGCACAAACAAGTTTAACAATTTCAGGATGCCCAACAGCTTTAGGTCCTTACCTGGGCCTATCTCCCCTCTTCATAGCGGTGCTTCAATGAGAGAAAAAAAGAGGTGCTGGACCAGTATTGGGGAATACTAAGTCTATGATGGCCTGGATGAATTCTCCTTGTTGTATATAATTCTAAAAGAGTTTCAGATGAATGAAGGATTGAGACCAGGAGCATTCTACCTCCGAGCTACACCCTCAGCCCTTCTTATTTTTAAAATTTATTTATTTTATTTTATTTTTTGGTGGTACTGGGGATTGAACCCAGGGGCATTCTACCTCCAAGCTCAACCCCCAGCCCTATTTTTTATTCTTTATTTTATTTTATTATTTTTTTTTTGCGGACCGGACAGGGGCGTTCTACCTTCGCGCTACACCCCCGGTCCTATTTTTTATACTTTATTTTGAAACCGGGTCTTACAAAGTTGTGGAAGCCTCACTAAGTAGAGAGAGAGACAGACAGACAGACAGACAGACAGGGAGAGACAGAGAGAGAGCTGAGGCTGGCCGCGAACCCGAATCCTCCGGTCTCTGCCTCCCAAAGTACTGGGATTACAAGCGTGAGCCACCATGCCTGGCTTATTCTTTATTTTAAAACAGGGTCTCACTAAGTTGTGGAGGGCCTCACTAAGTAGCTGAGGTGAATCCGGATCCTCCTGTCTCAGCCTCCCAAGCACTGGGATTACAAACGTGTGTCACCATGCCTGGCTAAAAAAAAAAATTTTTTTGAAACAAGGTCTTGCTAAGTTGCTGAGGGTCTCCTTAATGGCTGAGGCTGGCCTCAAACTTGCAATCCTCCTGTCTCAGCCTCCCAAGTACTGGGATCACAGGGGTGGGCAATGGTGCCTGGCTGTACGTAGGTTTTAAATATTAAAAGAACAGTCGTGTGTGTGGTGGTACATGCTTGTAATCCTAGTATTTGGGAGGCCGAGACAGCAGGATTGCAGCTTCAAGGCCAGCCTCAGCAACTTAGCAGGACCCTGTTTTAAAGTAAAAAGGGCTGGGGGTATAGCCCAGAGATAGAATGGCTCTGGGTTCAATCCCAAGAACCAAAAAGAAAAAAAAATCAATATAAAAAGATCCCAGGGTTAAGTATTTACTAAGATACAAAGATTTCTTAACCTAAGACTTAAAAATGGAATATGCAAAGGTTATAAATGTATCTGAAAACTGTATGGGAGAAGATTCTAGAAAGAGGGTATGGAGAAGACTACACTATTTATTATAACTACAATGAAAATAAAAGGCATGCACAGGGATCCCAAAGGTTAATTACCAAATCCTTTGCCTGCACTGCTCAGGGTTTTCCAAGTAAGGCCCAGGAGGCTGGGAGCAAAGTCAGGCAGAGCGAGACAGCTCAGCCGGAGAAGGACACTCGCTCTGACACCCGTCCCGGGACTTCCAGTCCTGTGACCTGATGGGTGCCTTCGAAGAAGTGGGAGTCCCTGAAATGGAAACTCTCCTGCTGTCACAGCAGAGCGGGCCATGTGACCGGGAGTCATTCAGGAGTCGTGCAAATGCTATTGGCTTTGAGCTGGTAAGTGGCAGGGAGCTAATCAAGGCAGCTGGAATCTTGGGGGAGGAGGCCCCCAGCCTGGTTTCCTCTGCCTCTGCCACACGGCCTGATTGTGTAATCCTACCCGTGCGACCTGGCCCCTGTTGGAGAGGAATTATCTCCTCATTAAAAACAAATCTTAATAGGCCTAATTTGAAGGCTGCTTTTGTCTGTAACTTGATCAAGAGGGTAATGAGTGTGGGCTCTGCTAAGCGCAGGGAGAGTTAAAAGAAAGTCTGACGTGCTCAGGAGTGCTGGGTACAGTCCCATTAGAGGGCTTTGGCATGCTAATGAGCACACAGCACACAACAACACGCCTGGCTTGCTGGTTCATTCCTGGAGGGAATGCAGGAAAACCCAGTCTCCCTGACAGGATTTCATGCCAGAGACATACAGTTGCATTCTCTCTCTCTCTCTCTCTCTCTGTACTGCAGATTGAACCCAGGGAGCCTCTACCACAGAGCTACACCCCCAGCCCTATTTTATTTTTCATTTTGAAACAGTGTTTAGCTAGGTTGCTGAGGGTCTTGCTAAGTTGCTGAGGCTGGCCTCAAACCTGCGAGCCTCCTCTCTCAGCCTCCCGAGTATTGGGATCATAGGTGTGTGCCACCACAGACAGCCAGTTGTTCTTTTTAGGACCTCAGCATCCTCAGTCATAAAAATGGGGATAGTAATGCGTATAATTATTATTTTTTCATATTTTTTATTTTGAAACAGGGTCTCACTAAGTTGCCGAGGGCTTCACTAAGTAGCTGAGGCTGGCCATGAACCCGGATCCTTCAGTCTCAGCCTCCCAAGTACTGGGATTACAAGCGTGTGCCACCATGCCTGGCTTGCGTATAATTATTATAGTATGACTGTCATAAGGATTAACCGAGTTAGTATGTGTAATGTGCTTGGAAAAGTGTCAGAGTGCCTGGCCTGGCACATAGGTAATAATAGCACTTACTAGAAAGCTTAGCTGCTATTATTGTTTCTTGTGAATCGTTTTGGCTTTCTGCAAGAACAGTCATAGAGTCACAGCATGTTCAAACTGGAGAAACCACAGTATTCTTTCCAGAACTGTGTTCTATGAATATCCACATTATTTAAGATATTAGTTATATAAAAAAAAGGTTCTCTAATCAATGAATGTTATCGTTTGGATCTAGAATGTCCTCCAGAGTCTTGTATTGAAAGCGGGGTCCCCGCTGCAGCAGTGCCCAGGAAATGACCTCATCAATCATTCGTCCATTTATTTGGGAGAAGAAGACTCCAAAGAAGATTGTCCATTTGATGGATTAATCCACTGATAGCGGAGTGGACTCTGGGGAGGTGGGACCTAGATGGAGGAGAGAGGTCACTGGAAGGGTTTATCTTCTCCCTCTGCTCTCTGGCTGCCATGAGCGGAGCAGCTCTCCTCTAGCACATCCTTCCTCCATGATGTTCTGCCCCACATCAGGCCCAGAGCAATGGAGCCGCCCCACCATGGACTAAGACCTCTAACCCCGTGAGCCAAAATAAACCTCTCCCCCTCTAAGTTGTTCCTGTCAAGTGCTGGTCACAGTGACAAGCTGACTTGCACAATGAGTTTTGGGAAGTGTAGGGTTAAATAACATTAAAACAGTTTTCAGCACCGTGTCTTCTGAAGCCTTAATATGCTGATGGTCTGAATCTCAGAGAGGGGGATGTCTTCTCAGTCTCTCCTGAATGAATTTGGACACAATACTCATTTGTTATAGACTGCCTCAGAACCCCCTGGGAACGCTGGTGCTTGAAGAGAACTATGGATGCGACCCTGCGATGGATGCCAAAGAGGGACACCACTTCTCAGCCCTTAGCTAGTTGCAGGCAGAGTCCTGACTGCAGCTTGGTCTCCTGGGACTCTCCGGGAGTCTTTGCACAAAGCATGTCTCTTGCCTTGACTTGCATTTCTTCAGGAAAAGCCCTTGGGGGAGTGGGGAGGGAAGCCAACTGGTGAGAAATATGGCCCGACTTCACCACGGGGTCCTGGGTGTTGGGTGCCTTCTTTGCTGTGTGACCTCATGCAAGTTTCTGCACCTTCCTGTGCCCAGCTTCTTTTCCTCTGTAAATAAGGATGGTTACTGCACTTGCCTTGTGAACTGTTGAGAATTTAAATGAAAAAGTGGCGGTGAAGCATGTATGCTAATTGTAAACAATGTATCATAGTTCCTGGCGCATGGTAAGCGCTCAAGCTATGTTGACAGTTATTGATGAATAGTGTTTTAAAGGGGGAGGGGCAGCCCCGCGTGGTGGCGCACGCTTGTCATCCCAGGACTTGGGAGGCTGAGACCGGAGGATCCAGGTTCGCGGCCAGTCTCAGCTACTTAGTGAGACCCTCTGCAACTTAGTGAGACCCTGTTTCAAAATAAAGAATAAAAAATAGGGCTGGGGGTGTAGCTCAGAAGTAGAATGCCCCTGGGTTCAATCCCCAGTACCACACACACAAAAAAACAACACTCTAAACATTATACAATGTATACATGTATTGAAACATATGTTACTCCCTGAATATACAGAATTCTTGTTTCTATGTATCAGTTAAAAATATATTTAATTTTTTAAAAAGAAAATAAAAGGATAAGAAAAGAACACTTTGTCAGTGGCGGCAGTTCTAGAACGTTCTGCTGTGAGTAAGGCTGGGAAGTTCTCTGTAGGGCTGAACCAGCCCTCAAACAGCTCACCATCTCCCCCTTTATATCAGTGTAGCCAAGAAAGCAGAACAAAACCGACAAGCAAACAAACATAGAACCAAACTGCTAACTATTACTGTGCACATAGGAGAGTGTGGCCAAGGCTTGGGGTCTCTGGGCTCTACTCTGGACAGTTCTGAGACAGGAGGGGTCCAAAGGATCTCTCTAGACCCGTGTGTATCAACCTGTGCCGCGGTGGGCCACTGATCCCTTCTGTCATCTGCCTGTCACTGGTCTATCGGGAGGTTCTGAGAGTCATGGAAAGTTCTACAGCAATTTGCAGAGTCATTTTCTATCTATTGAATCCAAATAACAATTTTTAAAATGAGACTTGTAATTGTATTCCTTTATACTATCTCATTGTTTCTAGTAATTTATTATTACTCTATTTTACAAAAGCACCAGTCCAAGTCAGATAAAAAATGAAAACAAAAAAGCCGGGCGTGGTGGCGCACACTTGTAATCCCAGTACTTTGGGAGGCGGAGACCGGAGGATCCAGGTTCACGGCCAGCCTCAGCTCTCTGTCTCTCTCTCTCTCTCTCTCTCTCTCTCTCTCTCTCTACTTAGTGAGGCCCTCCTCAACTTCGTGAGACCCGGTTTCAAAATAAAGTATAAAAAATAGGGCCAGGGGTGTAGCGCGGAGGTAGAACGCCCCCTGGGTTCAATCCC
>PVJS01058549.1:0-11748 GCA_004027185.1 Glis glis
TTTTTTTTTTTTTTTTTTTTTGCGGTACCGGGGATTGAACGCAGGGGCGTTCTACCTCCGAGCTACACCCCCGGCCCTATTTTTTATACTTTATTTTGAAACCAGGTCTCACGAAGTTGCGGAGGGCCTCACTAGGTAGAGAGAGAGAGAGAGACAGGGAGAGAGAGAAAGAGAGAGCGAGAGCGAGAGAGAGAGAGAGAGAGAGCACGAGCGAGAGAGCTGAGGCTGGCCGCGAACCCGGATCCTCCGGTCTCCTCCTCCCAAAGTACTGGGATTACAAGCGTGCACCACCACGCCCGGCTTTTATTCTTTATTTTGAAACAGGGTCTCACTAAGTTGCAGAGGGCCTCCCTAAGTAGCTGAGGCTGGCCACGAGCCCGGATCCTCTGGTTTCAGCCTCCCAAATACTGGGAGTACAAGCATGTGCCACCACGCCTGACTCTCCATTCCTAGTCTTTTGAGGAACCTCCATACTGATCACCATAGTAGTTGTACTAATTTACAATCCCATCAACAGTGTATAAGAATGCCTATTTCCCCACATCCTCATCAGCATTTGTTATTGTTTGTATTCTTGATGATTGCCATTCTAACTAGGGTTAGATGAAATCTCAGTGAAGTCAAGGGTCACATGTTTTCTCTCATATGTAGAAGATAGAGAGAAAATAGGAAAAGGGACTTCAGATAAAAGAGGAGAGAGACCAGTATAATAGTGGAAGGGGATGGGGGAGGGAGGTGCAAAAGAGGCTTGAGGAAGGAAATAGATCAAATACTGTTATGTTCACATATGAAGGTATCACTGCCAATCTCATTAACACGTACAGGGAGGGAGCAGGGTGGAATCCAGAGGCAAACACAAGTGATGTGTGTATATATAAGTGTATCATTCTGAATCTATCTTGTAGAATTACAATGCACCAATAAAATTATTTAACATTTTTAAATTTTTTTTAAAAGGAACTATTTTTTTCACTCCGTATCTACTTCTCAGAATCCAAGGAAGTACTGAAAGACACATATCCAGGAAGGGATTAGACGGTCCTGTGTAAATATGGTTTCCACTTGGGAATCCACCTAGTCTAAGGATACATCCAAGGGAGAAACATCAGATCATCTCAGAGCCTTGGTAGGCTCTTATCCCTGTACTGTTGAAAGCCTCCAGATTCCCAGCACTGATCAAGAAAACAACAACCCAGGAGACCCTATAGAAATAGGAGAGGTTTCCAGGGTGTTTAAGAGACTTGTGTGATAGTAGGTGGGCAGATAGTTGGATCCTGGCAGGCCAACAGAGGAGTATGGCACTCCAAGAGGACCAGACAACATTAGTAAAAGCAAAATGTGAAAGAGAAAGTACAGGTAGAAGACATGGCTAGGGATTGAGGGAGGGGGAAGGAGGAAAAACTGCATCAAGTGTCCTGTATTCCAAGTTACGGCATGTTAACGTGATCCTACAAGAGCTACAAATTGTAAGTATCATTCTCATAGCTCAATGGATGAATAATGAACCAGATAAGGCAGTAATCCACCAAGGGACTGGGGTCAGGAGCTGAAATAAGCTGGAACAGAGAGAAGGAGAAATCAGAGTGGCGATTAATTTTACGTGTCAACTTGAATGGGCCACAGGGTGCCCAGATTAATCACCGCTTTTCAGTATGTCTCTGAGGGTGTTTCCAGATGAGAGCAGCATCTAACTGGTAGACTCAGTAACTAGATTGTCTTCCTCAGCGTGGGTGGTCATCATCTAATCCTAAACAGTACAAAAGGTAGAAGAAAAAGGAATTTGTCCCCTTTCTCTTGACTCACTCCTTGATCTGGGACACCTCACCTCATCTTCTCCTGCTCCTGCCCTGGGATTTCCATCATTGGCTCGCCTGGCTCTGGCTTTCAGACATGGATTAAATCACAGCACTGGCTTCCCTGGGTTTCCAGCTTGCAAAGAGCAAGCAGATCATGGAACTTAGTTTCCATAATTGTGTAAGCCAATTAAATTCCTCAAAATACAGGAACCTCCATACCACACACACACATACACACACACACACACACACACACACACGTGTCACATACATGTATATCATATCTGTATCCTATATATACATCCTATTGCTTCAGTTTCTCTGGACTTGGTAACAGATCAGATGTGTATTGGTGTTGAAATAGCAATTAAAAAGGAGTTAAGATTATAAAGAGATATAATACAGATTGAAGAATATTATTTTAGAACATTCAATTGGAGATAGAGAGAAGGAAAAACCCCTGTCTGGTGTTAATTTTTTTCCATTACAAGGAGAAAAACTTTTAAAGTCATAACTGCAAGTAATAAATAAGCCAGGCGTGGTGGTGCACACATGTAATACCAGTACTTAGAAGGCTAAGACAGGAGGATTGCAGGTTGGAGACTCTCAAACACATTTGCACTGAGTCTCTAACAAGCTTCCCTGGCAGACAGCATTGTATAATGGTGAGAATTCAGTGCCAGAGAAATATGCACAGCCTTTGTTACTCCACCAGGAAAAGACTCTTGTGTGCTGGCACCTGGCCCCACACACCTGTTTGCTCTGCTGATCTTGCTTTGGATCCTTCACTGTAATAAATCATAGCTGTGTATGACTCAATGCTGAGCCTTGGGAGTCCCCATAGTGAACCACCAAACACAAAGGGGGATGCTTGAGGATAGAAAAATTACTGACTTCCTCTGAAACTCAGTTTCAGTGTTGGTGGAATTGAAAAAGCAGTAAATAACACCAACCTCATGGAATAAATGCAACAGTTAAATGAGAAAATAAAACATGGAGGTGGAACTGGGGATCCCCAGTACAACTAGCTAACCTGCTCCTCCGACTTGATAAACTATTTGCCAGTGTCCATACTGGGGCAATATTACAGAAAACAAACCAAACAAATTAAGAATACCCAAGTCCAATTATAAAAATTCCCAATTTCTTAATTAACAATAGTTGCAAATTTACTTGAAATTTCTTTTATTCGGCACCTCAACATGTAGAAATCTCTCTACTCCTTTTTTCCTCGCCATCATCCAGGAGGTCTCGTCCTGATCAAGTGCCAGCCCTGCTCTTCCCTGGGTTTCATCTTAACCTATTATGTCCCATTGTCCCATTAATGGAACCCCTAAAGCTTAAATTTAGCAACAATTATACCACTTATGGTAACTTTTTTTAAATATACTTGTATTGGCGCATTGTAATCACACATCATAATGAAGTTCAGAGTGTTAGGGACATACATGCGCACAGCACTTGGTGAGCTTCCCTGCAGATCCCATCTCGCTCCCTCCCCTTCCCCATATACGATATTGAGATAGGCACTGATAATTTTGTATATGTACATAACATCAATTGAAGTGTTACCTTCATCAAGTCTCCCTCCCCTAACCCCCTCCATCGCTCCAGACTTATGGCAATTTTAAAATAAACATTTATGGTTTTAGTTATACTCTTTTGAGAAAAGTAATAGATGAATGATTAGTGATAATATTCATTAACAGTATTAATAATATCCTTAATATTACTAGTGATCATAAATTATATAATAAGCTCTAGATTATTGTTTCCAACCTACTTAAGTGCACCTGTGACAATTGCATTAAAGTATTCGCAGATTTGAAAGCCCAGGGCTTAATGGATTAATAGTACATGATGCCTCCCCTGGAAGATCAAGTGGTCTATCCCATGTGTCATTTAGTTCCCCAACTAGAAAGCAGCATCACTTACGAAACCTCCGTGGTCCTTTGTTCTGTGTTGTTATGAGTAAGATCAAACAATATACTGCGGAGAAGATGTTTTCTCAGTTCACTGGGATAGACAGAGACAGGTACTCATTAACACTCATAACTCATAACTCAGAAGAGAAAGGAGAGCAAACTGAAGAATGGCTCCGCACAGAAACTGAAATGCAGGCTGTGCTATTCAGACTTTCATGAAATGGCTCGACTGGCTGGCGTCACCTAGAACAGAATTTCTCAGTCTACTTCAAGTCTACTGGGAGTGGAGCACCGAGGTAGAATGCCCTACTAGGTTCAATCCCCAGTACTGCAAAAAACAAAACAACAACAACAATAAAAAAAACTCTTTGTTAATCATAATGGTGAACAGACATCTATCCTGTCCTTGCTCTCTGGACCCCAGCTCCTTTGATGTGGTGACAACAAACATTTATTTCAAGTCTTCTTACTAAGTACAACTTAGTGTACAACTTACTTACACCCGGCTTAATGAAGAGTTTTAACAAAGTATTATTGGTAAGCTCTTGATTGTGATGAAGAAACTAGGAATTGTAGCTACTAGGTCAATGGACAGCCTCCTCACTGTTTTTTTGTTTTTGTTTTTGTTTTTTGTTTTTTGCGGTACCGGGGATTGAACCCAGGGGCGTTCTACCTCCACGCTACACCCCCGGCCCTATTTTTTTTTATACTTTATTTTGAAACCGGGTCTCACGAAGTTGCGGAGGCCTCACTAAGTATAGAGAGAGAGAGAGAGAGAGAGAGACAGTGAGAGAGAGAGAGAGATGAGGCTGGCCGTGAACCCGGATCCTCCTGTCTCCGCCTCCCAAAGTACTGGGATTACAAGCGTGTGCCACCACGCGCAGCTGTCTTTCTTTTTAAAACAGGAGAACAGCCGTGCATGATGGCACACGCTTGTAATCCCAGTACTTGGGAAGCTGAGACAGGAGGATCGCAGGTTCGCAACCAGCCTCAGCTACTTAGTGAGGCCCTCCGCAACTTAGTGAGACCCTGTTTCAAAAATAAAGAATAAAAAATAGGGCTGGGGGTGTAGCCTGGAGGTAGAATGCCCCTGGGTTCAATCCCCAGTACCATAATAAAATAAAAATAAAACAGGAGAACTATGAACAATTTAAATATCTCTAGAGCTATTTATTTTAACCCCAAATGGCCCCCATACTTTTTCATTTCTACAGTCTTACATTTTTAACTAAATATTACTTTAAAAACTCCTGTTGAATCTCAGGGGCTGCCCACTTCACAGCGCTTTTTGAATCATGGCTTCTAAGACTAGGGAGATGGAAACCAGAGGAATCATCCATGGTGAACGGGGAATGGGTCACACCCACCCAAACAGGAAAGAAACACAGCCATGAGGTATCACGGGCTCACCTGAAGACAGGCTGAGCATCGCCCTGCAGAAATTCAACCAGTAATGTCAGACTATCGCTATTTCAAGAATCCTGGGTCTTATCTTAAAATTCCTAATTTCTAAATATTGGCAACATTTTTTTTGTGGTACTAGGGATTGAACCCAGGGGCATTCTACCTCCAAGCTACACCCCCAGCCCTATTTTTTGTTCTTTATTTTGAAACAGGGTCTCACTAAGTTGCAGAGGGCCTCACTAAGTAGCTGAGGCCAGCCACGAACCCAGATCCTCCTGTCTCAGCCTCCCAAGTACTGGGATTACAAGCGTGCACCACCACGCCCGGCTTAACATTTTTTTTTTTTTTTTGCGGTACCGGGGATTGAATCCAGGGGCGTTCTACCTCCGAGCTACACCCCCGGCCCTATTTTTTATACTTTATTTTGAAACCGGGTCTCACGAAGTTGCGGAGGGCCTCACTAAGTAGCTGAGGCTGGCCCCGAACCCGGATCCTCAGGTCTCCGCCTCCCTAGTACTGGGATTACAAGCATGTGCCACCACGCTCGGCTTAACAATTTATTTTTAATTGTGAAAGACAAACAAATCTATGACCATTTCAAGCAACAGGTCGCCAATGAATGTCAGGCCAGAAGGAAGAAAACCAGCAGGAGGGAAATGCCCAGCTCATCAGAACACTAGAAGAGCAGAGGACAGGCAGGGAAGAAGGGGGCGGGACTGGGACTCCTGGGCGGGCCAGCAGCAGTCAGGCAGGAGATGGGGTCAGGAGTAAGTGGTAGAAGTGGGGAATTCTGCATGTTGGACAGCCTCCTCGTTCCATCCTTTCTGCTTCTCACTGTGGCTCAGTGAGAGCCTCTCACAGGCTGGACAGTGAGCCGGAGTCTGAAGCCAGACAGATTGTAGTGTTCTCTCTACTGCGATTAAGCTAAAGCAATCAGTGAACTTTTCACTTTGTTGGGTCAGCCCTCCATATCTGCAGGTTCCACATCCACAGATCCTCAGGTCAAAATATGCAGGGGAAAAAAAGCTGCATCTGTACTGAACATGTGCAGACATTTTTTCCTATCATTATTCCCTAAACAATAGAGTATAGCAACGATTTACATGGCATTGACTTTAAGTATTGTAAGTAATCTAGAAATGATTTTAAGTATACAGGAGGATGTGCAGAGGTTCTATGCAAACACTATGCTTTTTTTTCTTTGTAGTTCTAGGGACTGAACCGAGGAGCATTTCAACACCAAGCTACTCCCCCAGCCCTTTTTAATTTTTTTTTAATTTGAAATAGGGTCTCACTAAGTTGCTGAGGATCTCACTAATTTGCTGAGGCTGGCCTTGAACCCGCAATCCTCCTGTCTCAACCTTTCAAGGACTGGGATTACAGGCATGCACCACCATGCCCAGCTACTATGAGGGATTTGAGTATCCAGAAATTTTGGTATCCAAGGCAAGTGCCTGTAACCAATCCCCCACAGATGCCAACGGACAACTGTATACCAGTCCTCTTCAATGTAAATTAACAATTGTATTTTAATAGTGCCACTCCATATTTCTAAGATACTGTAGGTTTCTGAGGCTTTTTAGTCAGTAATGTACCACATTTTACCACTTTCACTGCTATACTTCTCTTAGCCGGGCATGGTGGCGCACGCTTGTAATCACAGTACTTGGGAGGCTGAGACAGGAGGATCCAGGTTTGCAGCCAGCCTCAGCTTCTTAGTGAGGTCCTCCACAACTTAGTGAGACCCAGTTTCAAAATAAAGAATAAAAAATGGGGCTGGAGGTGTAGCTCAGAGGTAGAATGCCCCTGGGTTCAATCCCCAGTACTGCAAAAAAAACTTAATATTAAATTCAAATTATTATTACCATACAGCAAGAATGTATTAATGTTTCCTTTAAGATCTGTTTTAGATTTTAAAATAATACATATTTCTGATAATAATCCTTATCTCAAACCCTTTTGGATTTCTGAATTTTTCAAATTTAACAAATAAAATATAGCACATATACTATACAAAACATAATACTCTCAACAGGGCCTGGGATAGCCCCACATTGTTAACCACATTCATATTCATTTAATAACATTAAATGAATATTAAAAATGGTCTCACTGCTGGGTGTGGTGGCCCACGCTTGTAATCCCAGTACTTGGGAGGCTGAGACAGGAGAATCGCAGGTTCGCAGCCAGCCTCAGCTACTTAGTGAGGCCCTCTACAACTTAGTGAGACCCTGTTTCAAAATAAAGAATTAAATATAGGACTGGGGGTATAGCTTGGAGGTAGAATGCCCCTGGGTTCAATCCCCAGTGCCACAAAAAAAAAAAAAGTTCTCATCTAAGATCTGGTTTTGCAAATAAAAGAATTTTTGAAGTTTTGGTTTTCAGCATCTTAGGGATTTGGGGACAAGGGACTATGGTCCTAAATTACATGATCCTAAAGGACTCCACAGTCACAATGACAGGGCTGAGCACCATCCATGAGAAACAATGCAATTCTATCTGAACTGGGGCAACCAAACCACAGAGAAATCGGCGGGAGTAAAACAAAAGCAATTCAACTTCCAAGGAAGGCATTCTGGGCAAAAAAGCAGAATTATAACCAAAACATCGGGATCACCAAAAGTCCACTGTAACCAAGTGCACAACAGCAGGCCACCCACCAAGGGAAACCCAGTCTCCAGCCATTCCCTAGAACCCAAAGACACTTCCAGCAGAGAGGACCTGGGCAGCACTAGAGAATACCAAACCCAACACGTCAAGAGCAAAAGAGTGGGCGGCCGGAGGTGACTGCTCATTCATGCAGCTCATCCGGGGTGGAAGCAGAAGCTAAAACAACTGAAATTGCAGGGGCCGGCTGACCCCAGCCCTCCCGCAGCCTGGACTCACTGCCCAGGTCTCTCGGCAAGCTGCTTCTCCCTGCCACCATCAAAGGAACTTGGCATAGGTGCTCATCACGCAAAGAGTTGACAATTTCTGCCTTCAGTCAACTTTAATAATGTGCTGGGTCCACCAAATCACTAACCAGTTTCGTGTAACTTCTACTGAACAATGAAGAAATATTCATATAGAGTAATGGACAGAGGCACGGCTAAGGAAGACTTTGATACATAATATGGTGATTTGTGGGAAACAGCCATGTACACAATATATCTAATGAATTCCATCAGGGTCTAAAACTGATATCAGAACTTATTTTCTCATGCAGATTAGTTCAGTAGGTTGATACAAATGGGTATTTATGTATATTAAACATATAATTATTATTATAACAGACTTGTGCATGATTTCTCTCCATATGCTAAACTTCTCCTTTTAAGTCCAAATGTTAACATTTCCATAAGATTGGACAGCAGAGCAGTATAATAAAACAGTATTGACGCAGACAAGCAGCAAAGCAAACTGGGATTGTCTCCTACCTCTGCTCGGCCCTCATAATAGGTTAACATGGACTTTGTAAGCACAAAAAGTCTCTCTTTGTAGTTTAAGGGCGATGTCTTCTTCTTCTGCTGTGACCTTTTAATAAGAATCTCTTCTAGAATACTGTTCAAATTCATCTCGGTCTTCTGATCACTCCTGCTGCTGCCATTGAAGATCACAGTACTCTACAGTGAGAAAAGAAACAGTGAAAATGTGAAATTTTCATTTTCCAAGAATGTTACCATTTCAAATTGCCAATCTAGACTCTCCTCTCCACCTAGCTGGAGCCCACAAACATTACTCTCTGTGCCTAGACTGAAGATGCCCAGGGAGAAAAGGCTCAGCCTCATCTTCATCCTGCCCCGTCATTTCATAAGAAAACCAAATCCAGGTTTCTCATGGTGACAACTCACTCCTTTGACTCTCCCCAGTACCCCTGGGCTCTCTGGAACACTCTTCTATTTGATTGCAGGGAATGAATATCTCAAAATGTAAAGTACATTTAGTCACGGGAGTAGCTAGTTTGGGCTGGTGTTTGAACTGCCTCAAGATCTTGGTACCCAAAACAGATGACCATATAAGCACAGTAGACCTGAAACAAAATGAAGCGCCACAGTGGGGGATACAATTCTCCCTCCATCTCTGATAAGGATGAAATCTCAGTCCAGCACCCTCGTCACTGGACCCACAGGTACGGTCTCTGAGGTCTACACTGTCATACAGCACAGTTCCCTTCCCTATGGCTCCTGTCTAAATTCTAAGAGAAAGGAAACCTCCTCAGTCATAGCTAAACCTATGGAGGGCAAAGTCCATTTGGATAAGAAGGTCCCTAGTCCTATACTTGGAGTCCCGATCTCCAGACTGTCCATACCTAGGCCAGGTCTTATCATATTCAACAAAATTTAATTATCTGAAGACCGAAAGATACTCAGAAAAGGTTTGAAGATCCTTATTTGAGATGAGGTGAATTAACCACAGTCTTTCCTTCCATTGCCTCCAACATACCCTTCTAAGAAGTAATTGTATCTCAAACCATCAAGGCAAAAGGGGTCACACAGAGAGCATGACATGACTACTTGATAGCAGGGCCAGCAACTGGACAGTTAGCTCCTGAGGAATTCCACCATCATCACACCCAACTGATATCTCCAATGTACCCTTGTAACTTCCTAATTCTGAATGACCATCATCTAATCAGACTCATCTGGTTTTTGTAAGGTTACTTTACAACAGCTTGAACTCTGAAAATCTGCTCTTTCCTTTATAAAGTATGAAGGGCAATATCACAAAGCTAGTATGAGGTGTAAATGAGATGTGGAGAATACATTATTTATTATGAAAATGCTACACAAATGTTTAGTATTGCTACTTTCAACTCCACTGCAGTTTTCTTAGCTCAGAGCATCCTGACCTCACATCTGGACCAGAAAAGCAATTTCCTAACTGATCTTCCCTTCCCCAGTCTCTTGCCTCATTTTGTTCAAACTACATACCCCTTATTCCTGTTGAATCAGTCTTCAAGGGTTCATCATGCCATTTCACTCATCAGAAATCCTCATTGTCTCCCCAACACCTGTGGGATAAAGCCAAAACTCCTTAGTCTGACCCTGGAGGTTGTCCACAATCTGACTTCAACCTGACATCCCCTCTTCCCCACATGATCCACACATCAGTCAAAACAGACTGCTTAATGTCCAGGATGCCTCTCACAGCATTCATTCCCTGGCCTAGAGGACTCTCCCCACTCCTCTTTCTCTCTCCACCTATGAAAACTCCACCAACCCCAAACTCAACTCCTTGATGTAGCCCTTCCTGATGACTCTAGTTAACTAAAAACCCTCCAGCTCCCTTATCCATAATCTCTCTCACTCACTGTAGAGTTAATCATGTTCTTCCATTTCTACAGCAATTAATGTACAAATTTTAAATTCTCACCTAGCTGATAAGCTCCTATAGGAATGGTTCTCACCCCTAAGCATACATTAGAATCACCTAAGGAGATTTTTTTAAATATAGATGTCCAGGCCACACTCCCACTTTTTTTTATTCATTTGATCTGGGGTGGGCCCTGGACATCATGATTTTATGTACAAGTATTATTGAGAGCCACTATCTTAAAGGAAGAGACTGGGATCTTGCACTTCTTTTTACCATTCTTGGTGTTCACAGTAGCCTCTCAATAAAGCAGCTAGATCATGGGTCCATTAGCACATGAGCCATAATGAGTAGTCAAAGAAAAACCCTTGTTCCTTTTACATCTAAGTTGGTCCTCTTATTTCATATTAAGATTATAATTCTCTGCTTTGTTTTCCTGAGAAATTATTAGTATGCAAATACCACTTCTGTAGAAATTATTTTATCATCTTTGTACAACGCATTTTCAGTGCACAGTAAAAATGACTACTTCCAAGAAAGACTACCAGGGGAAAGCAATCCGTGCTCTGGAAAACAGGCCATATGAAAATGTGTAGTTCCCAACCCAGAGAACAACACCACAGTTACCAAATAGGAGGCAGACCTTTGGAAGGCCCAGGAGGATAACCCACCCCACCAGGGTGTGGCTTATCTGCAGTTCTAGAAGCATAAGATCTCAACATCAGGGATAGAAAAAAAAGACTGCATGTTGAATGCCTTGGGGGTGGGGGTGGAAATTACGTTATCTAGGTTATATGAGGGATTAATAATCTTGTACCGAATCATACCATTTGAGTTGAAAGGGCTCTTAGCCATCACCTAACTCATCTCCCTCATTTCACAAATTAAGAATCTAAGAAAAAAGTTAAGCATCTTGCCCAAAGTAACACAAACCAAGACAAGAGAAAAAGTCTCTTGGTTCCAAGTAAAGGGTTCTCTCCACCATTCCATACCATACAATGAAAGTTCACTATCTTTGTTATAATTCATTGGCCAATGGGAATTTCTGGCCAAAGAAAACCACTAAAATTCAGAGGGACACCAAGGAGAGACAATTCTCATGTAGACTTCTTTTTTTTTTTTTTTTTTTTTTGCGGTACTGAGGATTGAACCCAGGGGCATTCTACCTCCAAGCTACAGCCCTATTTTTTATTCTTTACTTTGAAACAGGGTCTCACTAAGTCACAGAGGGCCTCACTAAGTAGCTGAGGCTAGCTGCAAACCTGTGATCCTCCTGTCTCAGCCTCCCAAGTACTGGGATTACGAGCGTGCACCACTATGCCTGCTTCCTG
>PVJS01058551.1:0-11748 GCA_004027185.1 Glis glis
TCTCTCTCTCTCTCTCTCTCTCTCTCTCTCTCTACTTAGTGAGGCCCTCCGCAACTTCGTGAGACCCGGTTTCAAAATAAAGTATAAAAAATAGGGCTGGGGGTGTAGCGCGGAGGTAGAACGCCCCTGGGTTCAATCCCCGGTACCGCAAAAAAAAAAAAAAAAGAAGGAATTAAATTTGAGAAATAAGGCTGTGCGTGTGTGAGTGTGTGTGTGTGTGTGTGTGTGTGTGTGTGTGTATGAGAGAGATAGACACACACACACACACACACACACACACACACACACACCACACACTAGGGATTGAACTCAGGGATATTCTACCTCTGAGCTAACCCCTTTGTTTTTTTTGTTTTGTTTTGTTTTGTTTGCTTTTGAAACAGGATCTCATCTTACTAGGTTGCTAAGAGTCTCACTGTATTGCCAAGGCTGGTCTCGAACCTGTGATCCTCCTGTCTCAGCCTCCTAAGTATTGGGATTACAGGGGTGCACTGCCACACCTGGCATAAGGCTGGTTTTAATTGCATTTAATAACAAAGCTATTAGCTGACATAGACTTATTTGACTTTTTTTTTTTTTTTGGCAGTACCGGGGATTGAGCCCAGGGGCATTCTACCTCCGCGCTACGCCCCCAGCCCTATTTTTTATACTTTATTTTGAAACCGGGTCTCATGAAGTTGCGGAGGGCCTCATTAAGTAGAGAGAGAGAGACAGGGAGAGAGAGAGAGAGAGAGAGAGCTGAGGCTGGCTGCGAACCCGGATCCTCTGGTCTCTGCCTCCCAAAGTACTGGGATTACAAGCATGCGCCACCAAGCCCGGCGATTGACATAGACTTATAATGACATGTTAGAGTATTCAGTTTGCAGAACGTAGTGATGAAATAAATTTTAAGTTACTACCAAATCACCAGGCAGGCTAGTCTTCGAATTTCATAGTGGTGAAAGCAGTACTGTTTGATGTAAATGCCTTCTGCCAGGTATGGTTGCACATGCCTGTAATCCTTGTACTTGGAAGACTGAGACAGGAGGATCCCAGGTTAGAAGTCAGTCTCAGCAACTTAGTGAGACCCTGTCTCAAAATAAAAAATTAAAAAGGGCTGCGAGTATAGCTCAGAGGTAGACCCTCCCCCCTCCCCAGTACCAAAAACAAAACAAAAAAATAAATTCCTCCTAATCCCCTAATTCAATATGCCTGGGATCTGTATAAAAAGGGAATTTGGAGCCAGGCCTGGTGGCGCACATTTGTAATCCTAGTACTTGGGAGGCTGAGACCAGAGGATCACAGGTTCAAAGTCAGCCTCAGCAATTTAGTGAGGCCCTCCGCAATTTAGCAAGACCCTGTTTCAAAATAAAGAATAAAATAGGGCTAGGGGTGTAGCTTGGAGGTAGAATGCCCCTGGGTTCAATCCCCAGTACCACAAAATTAATTAATTTTAAAAAAAGAAAAAAGGGAATTTGGACACAGAGGCAGACACACACAGGGAGAAGGCCGTGTGAAGAACAGGGCAGAGGTCAGGGCGATGTTCCTATAATCCAGGGAACTCCAAAGATTGCCAGCAAACTCCCTAAAGGGGAGAGGCACGGACTAGAGTCTCTCTGGCAGGTCTCAGAAGGAACCGATCCTCCCGACACCTCCATTTCAGACTTCCAACCTCTAGAAGTAGAAAACTATAGATTTCTGTTGTTGAAGCAAACTGGTGTGTGACACTTTGTTATAGCAGCCCTAGCAAACCAATAAAGGCATGGAAGCAGTAGCAACAGATAAGGGGCATACCACAAAACCCACCGCCCTGGTTGCACTGACTTGGCCAGGGCTCTTGAACAGAAACAGAGGCAGCCACCTGCAGACTGGCCAGTGCCCTCTGGTGTGGCATGGTGCAAGAGAGCGACACCCAACAGCTGCTCCAGATGCAGGCCACCCAATCAGACACCCTTTCTAGGGGGGCTTGAAGAGAGTTCAAGAGCCTCAGAGAAGGGGGGATCTGAGACCACGCTGTGACCAAGAGACCCAGAGAAGGAGGCAATAAGCAGAAGCCCTGGAGGAGCCATGCATGCCAAGAAGAGGGTGGGGACAGGCTCTGGGGACGGAAGAGAAAGAGAAACCCGCCGGGCGGGGTGGCGCATGCTTGTAATCCCAGTACTTAGGAGGGTTCGCGGCCAGCCTCAGCTACTTAGTGAGGCCCTCTGCAACTTAGTGAGACCCTGTTTCAAAATAAAGAATAAAAAATAGGGCTGGGGGTGTAGCCCAGAGGTAGAATGCCCCTGGGTTCAATCCCCAGTACTGAAAAAAAAAGCCACCTGCAACCCCATCACTCAGAAATATCCACTGTTAATACTTTATTCTTTCTCAAAGTTTCTTATTCCATGCATATATTTTTACCAAAAAAGGCAACACTATTTATGCTGTTTTATAACATGGTTTTTCTCTGAACAGCTTCCAATAAACATTTTTCTAAATTAATTAAAAATTGTTCTTAACCGGGCATGGTGGCACACGCTTGTAATCCCAGTACTTGGGAGGCTGAGACTGGAGGATCACAGGTTTGCGGCCAACCTCAGCTGCTTAGTGAGGCCCTCCACAACTTTGTGAGACCCTGTTTCCAAATAAAGAATAAAAAAAAATAGGGCTGGGGTATAGCTCAGAGGTAGAATGCCCCTGGGTTCTACCCCCCAGTACCGCAAAAAAAAAAAAAATGTCCTTATTTGTCGTGGGTGTTCATTGTGTGGGATGCGCTTAATCATTCTCCTGTTGCTGGAGATCTGTGTCCAGTTTCAATGTGCATATCCTTCCCTCAATCTAACGATACTACTTTTAGGAATATATCCCACAAAAGTAAAGCACTGGTTTTTAAGAATTTATTTACAGAGATGCTTAATACAATACTATTTATTGGTAATAGCATAAATCTCTAGAAATAACCTAGATGTCCACAATAGGGGAGTAGTTGAATAACCCATGGGTACATTTGCTCCATGAAATTTTGAACTGCTATTAGGAGTGAGAACGATCAATATTATTTACAGAAATGATCATGATATATTAAGCGAAAAAGTAAGTTACAAACTAATCACATAATGTAATTTTTGCTTTCGATCAAAATTTTGTAAATGGGGGTGAGGAATCCTTCTATGTATTTTTATAAATTTGCATCTCTTTGTATCTCCATACAGGAAATAACAGGAGAAAAAAAAGAACCTCTCACAAAACTGTTAATATTGTTCACCTCAGGAGATGGTGTTGGGAAAATTGGACTAGTTGCAATAAATATGTGTTGATTCCACAACTTGAAGAATATAATAATAAAACATTTTAAGGAATAACAGAAAAAAATATCATGGCAGGAATTCGAATGCTTACTCCCTTCCAAGACACTTGCAGGAGACAGAATGGTGCAATGAAAATACTCTGATAAAGCCAGGCGTGGTGGCGCACACCTGTAATCCCAGTAGTTGGGAGGCTGAGACAGGAGGATCGCAGGTTCGAGGACAGCCTCAGCAACCTAGCAAGACTTTCAGCAATCTAGTGAGACCCTGTTTCAAAATAAAAATAAATCCAGGTGTGGTGGTGCACATTTGTAATCCCAGTACTTGGGCAGCTGAGACAGAAGGATTGCAGGTTCAAGGACAGCCTCAGCAACCTAGCAAGACCCTGTTTCAAAACAACAACAAAAAAATAGGGTTAGGGGTGTATCTTAGAGGTAGAATTCCTCTGGGCTCAATACCCAGTACACCACACTTACACACACACACACACACACACATACACACACACACCCCTCTGATAGACCCAGCAGAACTCCTTATTTCTGAGTGACCTTGAGCAAGTCATGAACCTCTCTGGACCTCAGTTTCCTTGTCTGTAGAATGGAGACAATTACAATCTTTACCTGTGAGGGTTACAATGCTGGTAATGCCAGGAATTATAAGTAGGCATTAAGCCAGGCGTGGTGGCACACACTTATAATCCTAGTACTTTGGAGGCTGAGACAGGAGGATCACAGGTTTGAGGACAGCCTCAGCAAGTAGGGAGACTCTCATCAACCTAGCAAGACCCTGTTTCAAAAAAAAATAGGACTGGGGAATGTAGCTCAGAGATAGAATGCCCCTGGGTTCAATCCCTAGTACCACAAAAAAAAAAAAAAAAAGAAAGAAAGGTAAGAAGTAGGCATATTTTTTCACACCATCAATTCAGTTTAAGCTGTAAATGGTACCGTTTGAAATGTTAAGTGGAAGGGGGAAAGTGCCTGTTTAACCTTCTGCAAGCAAGGTCTGCTTGTGAGGCTCCCAGGTCGCTCTTCCAAGCTACTCAAAGCTGATTCCCTTCCTTCATCTCTAAATGAATCGGCTTCCTGGCACGGCGGAGGAGAGTCTGGGAATGGGGAGAAGAGGGGGATGGTTAATAGGGGCCACAGGGAAGTTGGGGGGTGCGTGTTTCGGGAGCTCCGGGGATTGATTCTCACTGTTAGCAAGCAGTTGAGATCTCCTTGAGGAGCCTCTCTGAGAAAAATGCTTTTTTTCTCTTTTCATATATATAAATAAAAATACATAAAATATACATAGTTTTTGTAAGAAGATTAAAAAGTAGCATCTGGAGCAGCGATGGGGTGGAGTCTCCGGGCTGGAGAGAGAGGCAGGAGGTTCTTTGGGGTTGCTGCCCGATTCCTGCTGCCATTCCTATCCTGGCCTCAGGGTGGCGCTGTTCCCTCTTCCACGATGGCCAGTAACCGCCGCCCGGCCGCTGTGCTATGAACCAGCGGAAATTTTCCAACTGGACCGTCCTAAAAACCAGGGAGTAACAAAAAAGAAAATGGATCTAGAAGGTACCGTGAGTTAAAACTCTACTTCACGGAGCCTGACTTGTTCCCTGCAGCTCGTAGCCCTCTCACCTGTTCACCGGCAATCCCAAGACTAGTTCTCCACTTTTATTTATTTTATTTTATTTTATTATTTTATTTTATTTTATTTTATTTTATTTTATATTACTTTATTTTATTTGCGGTACCGGGGATTGAACCCAGGGGCGTTCTACCTCTGCGCTACACCCCCGGCCCTATTTTTATCCTTTATTTTGAAACCGGGTCTCACTAAATTGCAGAGGGCCTCACTAAGTAGCTGAGATTGGCTGTGAACCTGGATCCTCCTGTCTCAGCCTCTCAAGTACTGGGATTACAAGCGTGTGCCATCACTCCTGGCTCTCCACTTTTAAATTATGGGCCCAGGAACATGTGTGGACTCCCCAAAAGTACAGATGGAGGCTCCTAAATTCTATGTGTAGTTTTTTTTTTTTTTTTGCAATACTGGGCATTGAACCCAGGGGTGTCCTACCACTGAGCGACACCCCCAGCCCTTCATATTTTTTGAGAGTGTCTAGCTAAATTGCCCAGGCTGGCCTGGAATCTGTAATCCTGCTGTCTCAGCCTCCTAAGTATTGGGATTGCAGGCGTGAGCCATCATACCTGGCTATGTGTATTTTTAAGCTATTAAGTCAAACAAACTATCAAGTGACATAGTTCCATCCTTCCACCTTGAGATACTTACTTCATAACCACCCAGAGACCAAGTTGGGATTTAGGATTTTCAGACTCCTTGGAGATCCCTCCACTTTTAGCCCTAGGCCCAACCCCATGCTCTCAGGTAGTAAAAAGCCTCAGATGTGTCCATGCAGATATTCCAGCTCATGCAGCCAAACTTCATCTGCACCCGCAACCCTAGAGCCCTGAAAATAGCCATTGGTAGTGAGGTCCACCTTGGGAAGAGAGATCCAGAGAAGATTCTCCTGCAGGCCCTAGAAAAGAGCTTGCTGGTTTGGGGGCAGGAGTTCTGGGCCTGGTTCCTGGAGTCCAGTCTGGGGTAGGTGCATGCACTCCTTCCCCTGTGGGAAGGGATGTGGCCCAAGGAGGTACAGAGTGGGTTAGGCACAGAGAATGGGGAGAGGAGCGATAACATCCTTAACCCCCTCCATCACTCAGGATTGCCCCCCAACATCTGGACTCCTGGGAATTGGATTGTAAAAGGTCACGTTTCTTCTTAGTTCCTCTCTTCTGCTGTGCAGCCACCTCGGGTCCAAGGATTAGCACCAGGAAAGACCTCACCCATCAGGAAGACCACAGCTGCCCTGGAAGCCCTTTTTCTCTCAGTCCTCCATAAACGCTCAATGCAAACAGCAACCCAATGTTCAACAGAGGCCTACAGCGCAGAGAGGTGTCCTTTCAAGAGCACAGAGTGCCATTGCTCTCTCAGGGGACAGATGATTCTGGGCTTAATGCAGCCCTTCATCAGCCCAATCTCCAGCTGATGGGAAAGCAGACTTCCGCAGCAGCCCCAGTGAGAGATAAGGGCTCTTTGCCTCAAATGAAAAATTCATGAAGAAAAACTAGAGCTGGGGCCCGAGGAGAGCTGCCAAGCTTCTGTGCTCCGGGGATGTGGCAAGAAACACTAAAAGCCAAATGGAAAATTTCCCTCCTCTCCAGCACCTCCCAACATGTTCCCCTTCCAGGTCTGGGGCCCCCTTCTCTGCTACACCTCGCCACACCCCTTCAGTCTGGTCAATGCCCATATGCCAGGGCATTCGGAAGAGGAGTACTCTGCCCACCCGGGCAGGCCACATGGCACCTGCCCAGCATCCTCGACAAAATGCACATTGTAGCTAGACAAACTGGCATGATCCTGACCACCTGCCACCCAGACCTGGAAGAGACCCAACTGGCTATTATTTGTCCCCTGGGAGGACACCTACAGATTACTTCCTGTTCCAATTTCCTGACCAATGAATCTGATCAAAATTTATATAGTAGTCAGGTGGTCATAACTCACAAGTTGGGAAAGAGGCCCTGAATTTCTTGCCACTATGCTGGGCCAACGGGGGCTTGAATGGAGTTAAAGGGAACAAATAAGAGTTGAAAAATTTAACTTTCACGTAGAAATGGGTTTAAGCCAGGCGTGGTGGTGCACTCTTGTAATCCCAGCACTTGGGAGGCTAAGACAGGAGGATCACAGGTTTGCGCCAGCTTCAGGTACTTAGTGAGGCCCTGTTTCAAACTGAAAGAATAAAATAGGGCGGGGGGGTGTAGCTTGGAGGTAGAATGCCCCCGGGTTTCATCCCCAGTACCACAAAAGAAAGAAAGAAAGGAAGGAAGGAAGGAAGGAAGGAAGGAAGGAAAGAAGGAAGAGAGAAAGAAGAAAGAGAAAGGTTTGAGAAGTGTGGTGGGCTAGCAATGCCATACAAAATGGCATAGGGCATGGTGGTGCATTCCTGTAATCCCAGTACTTGGGAGGCTGAGACTGGAGGATCTCAGGTTTGAGGCCAGCCTCAACAACTTAATGGGGTCCCTCAGCAACTTAGTGAGACCCTGTTTCAAAATAAAAAGTAAAAAGGGCTGGGGTGTAGCTCAGAAGTCGAATGCCCCTGAGTTCAACCTTCGGTACAAAAAAAAAAAAAAAAAAGGGCGCAGTGAGCACAGGCTTCATTCCAGAGATGATGAGCGGCTGAGCCCCACTGTCCTGGCAGAGGACCCTGTCACAAAGACTCCACCCTCAGGGCAATGTGGGGAGCTCCAGGCTCCTGTCGCAGAGCTGCAATCCCCCCTTCCTGCCACGTGGCCCCTGGCTGGAAGAAAACCTCATTCCGCTGTGCCCCTACCCAGGCCAGCTGGCGCCCTCAACACAACACATCGTCCTGCGCGAGCCTGGGCCCCTTTTCAGGCCCTTGGTTCTTTAAGGCGTTTCCAGTCTTTTCTATCCAGAGAGGGAGCTGGGTTCAGACAGTAGCTTCTCATTGAAAAGCCTGTCCCCCCATTAGCCTGCCTGCCTGCCTTCCTCTCTCTCTCTCTCTCTCTCTCTCTCTCTCTCTTACTATTTCTGTGCTAGGAATTGAACTCAGGGGCATTCTACCTCCAAGCTATATCCCCAGCCCTATTTTTATTTTGAAACAGGGTCTGGCTAAGTTGCAGAGGACCTCACTAAAGCTGAGATGAGGCTGGTCTCCCAAGTACTGGGATTACAGGCACACTCCTATAATCCCACACCTGGCAAATCCAGGCGTGGATTTTAAAACACCAACTCCCTAATACAAAGGATTTGTTCACTGTTTCCTCCATGTCAGAGCTGAGCCCAAAAGCGGATCTGCCCTCCACCCACCCGCAGGATCTGGCGGCCGCTACCTGTGATCAGAGGCCTGACGGGAGGCTCTCAGCCCCCCACCCCCACCCCCGTGTTCTCAGAAGCCCAGAAGCTAAGCAGGTGCCAAGATCAAGTATAACGTAATTGTTCCTTCTTTTATGGGCGCCAAGTCTTTTGAAGTTTCTTCTTCTAGATTATAAAAGTGATTTGTACCCACTATGGAGCACTTGAAAAACACAAGCATAAAGACGTGCCTCGCCCAGAGGCAAATTATTCATGTTTTGGCATATTTGTTTCCTACTTTTTATTCTTTGACCCTCCCCCCATCCCTACACTTTTTTTTAAACTGAGTATTGAACCCAGGGAGCTCTACCACTGAGCAACATCCCAGCTTTTTCTTATTTATTTATTTACTTACTTACTTATTTTTGGCACTAGGGATAGAACTCAGGGGCATTCTACCTCTGAGCTACACCCCAGCCCTATTTTATTATTTATTTATTTATTTTACTGAGGATTGAACTCAGAGGTATTCTACTTCTTTTTTAAAATATATTCATTTATAGCCAGGCGTGGTGGCGCACGCTTGTAATCCCAGTACTTTGGGAGGCGGAGACCGGAGGATCCGGGTTCGCGGCCAGCCTCAGCTCTCTCTCTCTCTCTCTCTCTCTCTCTCTCTCTACTTAGTGAGGCCCTCTGCAACTTCGTGAGACCCGGTATCAAAATAAAGTATAAAAACTAGGGCCGGGGGCATAGCGTAGAGGTAGAACGCCCCTGGGTTCAATCCCCAGTACCACAAAAAATATATATATATTCATTTATTGGTGCATTGTAATTATACATTTGATAAGTGTCAGGTTAGCAGAATCATACATGCACACATTGCTCATTTAGTCCTCCTTCCAATCCCACCCTATTCCCTCCCCCTTCCCTCCCTTTCGTGCTCTGAATAGTGATTGAGTCTTATAAGTTTGTGTATATACATCATGTGCTTTAGTGTGTTTCCCTCCACCCCCCTCCCAACTCCCTCAGTTAGGTCATCTTTGTTCATCTAAAGTTTTCTTCTTCTTTGTCTGGAGTCCCTTCTAAGTCCCATTCTATCTAGCTACCACATATTAGGGAGAACATCCAACTTTTCACTCTTTATGACTGACTAATCTCACTTAGCATAGTGTTCTCTAATTCTCTCCATTTCCCTGCAAATGATGTAATTTTGTTCTTCTTTATGGCTGCGTAATATTCCATTGTGTACATATCTCATAGTCTTGTAATCCATTCATCTGTTGATGGACACCTTGGCTGGTTCCAAAGTTTGGCAATTGTGAATTGTGCAGCTATAAACATAGATACACATTCATTAGCCTGGTAGTTCGGTTTCATATCTTTTGGGTAAATGCCTAGAAGTGGTATTGCTGAGTCATACGGTAGGTTCATTCCCATTCTTCTGAGGATCCACACTGTTTTCCAAAGTGGTTGCACTAATTTGCAATCCCACCAGCAGTGTATTAGAGTGCCTACTTCTCCACATTCTCACCAGCATTTGTTGTTATTTGTGTTTTTAATGATTGCCATTCTTATTGGGGTTAGGTAATATCTCAGGGTAGTTTTGATTTGCATATCTCTGACTGCTAATGATGTTGAACATTTTTTCATACATGTATTGGCCATTTGTATTTCTTCTTCTGTGAAGTGTCTATTTAGTTCACTTGCCCATTTTTTTATTGGGTTATTTGTTTTTTTAGTGGTGATTTTTTTAAGTTCTCTGTATAGTCTAGATATTAGTCCTCTATCAGAGGAGTAGCTGGCAAAAATCTTCTCCCATTCTGTCGGCTCTCTGTTGAGGATCTTGATAGTTTCCTTTGCTACACAAAAGCTCTTCGGTTTAATGCAATCCCATGTATTGATCCTCATTTTAATTTCCTGTGCCTTTGGGGTCTTGTTGAGGAAGTCTTTACCTGTGCCTATGTGTTGAAGTGTTGGACCTATGCCCTCTTCGAGTAGCTGCAAGGTCTCTGGTCTGATTTCTAGGTCTTTGATCCATCTTGAGTTGACTCTTGTACAAGGTGAGAAGGCGGGGTTTATTTCTATTTTTTTTTTTTTTTGCATATAGTTAGCCAGTTTTGCCAGCACCATTTGTTGAAGAAGCTATCTTTTTTCCAGTGGATTTTTTAGCCCCTTTGTCAAAAGTCAATTGGCTATAGGTATGTGGATTTGTTTCAGAGTCTTCTATTCTGCTCCATTGGTCTATGTGTCTGCTTTTGTGCCAATACCATGCTGTTTTTATCACCATGGCTTTGTAGTATAGTTTGAAGTCAGGTATTGTGATGCCTCCTGCATGGTTCTTGTTGCTGAGAACTACTTTGGCTATTCTGTGTTTTTTGTTGTTCCAAATGAATTTAAGGACAGATTTTCTATGTCTGTGAGGAATGACCTTGGTAGTTTAATGGGTATTGCATTGAATCTGTAGATCACTTTTGGAAGAATGGCCATTTTGATGATATTTATTCTGCCTACCCAAGAGCATGGGAGATCTTCTAAGATCTTCTTCAATTTCTTTTTTCAATGTTTTATAGTTTTCATTGTAGAGGTCTTTTACCTCCTTGGTTAGGTTTATTCCCAAGTATTTTATTGCTTTGGGGGATATTGTGAGTGGAAATGTCTTCTGGATTTCTTTTTTAGTGGATTTATGGTTGGCATACAGAAAAGCTTCTGATTTTTTAAGATTGATTTTGTATCC
Source organism: Glis glis (assembly GCA_004027185.1). Classification (NCBI taxonomy): domain Eukaryota; kingdom Metazoa; phylum Chordata; class Mammalia; order Rodentia; family Gliridae; genus Glis; species Glis glis. The sequence goes on from PVJS01058551.1 coordinate 10,855, forward strand.
AGACACTTTGCTGAATTTATCAGTTTTGTAAGCCTCTTGGTTCAGTTTGTTGGATCTTCTAAGTATAATATCATGTCATCTGCAAATAGAGATAGTTTCAGCTCCTCTTTTCCTATTTGTACTCCTTTTATTTCCTTCTCTTGCCTTATTGCTCTGGCTAGAGTTTCAAGTACTATATTGAAAAGGAGTGGTGGTGTCACAGTGCGCCGGGTAACCGGCGTCGGCGGCCGGGTTGCGGCGGTGCCGGGGGCGCGGCGCAGGGCGCGGGCACCTCGGGCTGCGGGCTCCGGCAGCCGCCCGCCCCTTCCGGCTGCTGCCTGCGGTGCGCCGGGAGCGTGAGCGAGGCGCCTGCGTCCGTCGCCGGGAGAACTATGTTGCTGCCGAACATCCTGCTCACCGGTACACCAGGGGTTGGAAAAACCACACTAGGCAAAGAACTTGCATCAAGATCAGGACTGAAGTACATTAATGTGGGTGAATTAGCTCAAGAAGGTCACTTATATGATGGCTATGATGAAGAATATGATTGTCCCATTTTAGATGAAGACAGAGTAATTGATGAATTAGAAAACCAAATGAGAGAAGGCGGAGTTATTGTTGATTACCATGGTTGTGATTTCTTCCCTGAACGTTGGTTTCATATCGTTTTTGTGTTGAGAACAGATAACGATGTATTGTACAAAAGACTTGAAACAAGGGGTTATAGTGAGAAGAAATTACAAGATAATATTCAGTGTGAGATTTTTCAAGTTCTTTATGAAGAGGCCACAGCATCCTACAAAGAAGAAATTGTGCATCAGCTGCCCAGCAATAAACCAGAGGAACTAGAGGAAAATGTAAACCAGATCATGAAATGGATTGATCAGTGGGTCAAAGATCATAACTCTTAAATGA
>PVJS01058552.1:0-13643 GCA_004027185.1 Glis glis
CTTTGCTAGTAAATGTGCTAAAGTACACCATGTTCTTAGACCAAATCCAACTGATTGTAGGGAGGCAGAGACAGAAAGTGAATGAGGTCAGGGATTTGATAGAGTAAGTTGCTGCTATTTAAAGAAACAGTAAGCCCTGTTCTCACACCTAGTACGGTTGGAATTTTCCATAACCACAGTATAGTTGGTCACATGGGATTGTGGAGGATTAATTTAAATAAATATAAAGAAAGAAAAGAGGTTTCACAAACAATTACACTTAAAACAACATTAGTTGTTTGTAAAACCACGCTTTACTAGAATAGAATGTGTATTTTATATATGTTATATTATTAGTGAAAGAGAGTTGGTTTTACCATGTATAGCTTCTAGAAGAAAGGTCACTTGCATATTAGCACAATGTAAAAAGTCCATACCAGATTAGCACAACCACACATGGGAAATTATTTGCCTTCCGCAGTACAGATTGGAATTAGAGGAAGAATTATATTTTAATGCCTAATTTTTAAGACAACAATAAAACAGATTATTGAAAAATCAAACCAGATCTTTGTTGATTTTTGAAGGGAGAAGGATAAGTGTGTTTTAGAATTTCGTGACACAGACTAGTCTGAGTAGCTGGCTATTATCTTAGTTTAGCCAATTGTTCGCAATTGACCCCTTAGAGCTAGGGATAAGGATGTTGATCCCACATTTAGAGTCAACAATTTCTGGCCCTAGTTCTGAGCTCTATACCACTACCACTACCCCCTACCACTCTAGCCCCCTACCACTCTAGCCCCCTACCACTACCACTTTTTATTTCTTTATTATAGTTTAATATTTAGTGTTCTATTCTTTTACTTATATACTCTAAGTATCTTTTTTTTCTTTTTCTTTTTCTTTTTCTTTTTTTGCGGTACCGGGAATGAACCCAGGGGTGTTCTACCTCTGCGCCACACCCCCGGCCTTATTTTTTTATACTTTATTTTGAAACCAGGTCTCACGAAGTTGCGGAGGGCCTCACTAAGTTGAGAGAGAGAGACAGGGAGAGAGAGAGAGTGAGCTGAGGCTGGCCACGAACCCGGATCCTCCGGTCTCCGCCTCCCAAAGTACTGGGATTACAAGCATGCGCCACCACGCCCGGCCTTTTTTTTTTGCTTTTTCATAAGTGAAACTTTTTAATAAAAATTTACATCTAGATAAATAAACTTCAGATTTTTGAAACTTTAATAAGATTTTAAAAACATCATGACTTTGAACTGAAAAACATACATGATTAGCACACAAATATTGTAATATGAATCAACTCCATTTGAAAACATGTGAATCAAATTACAGTTTTAGAAGTTAGTAATTCATATTTAAGCAAGTTAGCGTCGCAACATCTTTGGATCACTAGAAATTGCCCAGTATTCTTAGAGGAATAAGGTATGAGAATTATTCTTCTAAAATTCAAGAATTATATCCTTCCTCTGAACTGCATCACAAATTACATTAAACTAACTAAAGCAGAAAAATCAGAAATTATTGTCCGCAATAGAGAGAATCTCAATTTTCTCTTCTATATTTACTGAAAAGAATGAAGCTCTGCTGAAACTTAGCTGTCCTCTGGGAACATTAGAAAACTCCACACTTACTTTTTATGTAGATCAATGTACTGTTAAAATAAGGAAGGTCAGTCATATCAAATACATCTGCCAAATTAATCACACTGCATTCATGGAATTCGATGTAAACAAATAAAAGTAAAACAAATGAATGTATCTTATTTAACTGTATAATGTCAAAACATGCCTTATTTAAGACAATAAAATCAGTTGTCAAATAAAGCTAAGCTACCCAATCCAATTATATCATCCCTTAGTCAAGTTTTATTACTGTTTATTGATCTAGTTTTGTATCCTGGGAAAAACATCATACCTGCAAAGTTTTCCTGTCAATAGTTAATTCTAGGCCTACTTGATTTGGCTAAGAGTTAAAAACTTAAAAAAAATTACTTACACGTATGTCTACCTTTATGACATAGATGCAAATAAACTAGAGTTTAGTTAAATAAGGCCTTTCCAGTAGCTGAAGCTTTTGAGGTAAGTATGCCCACATGACATTTTATTCACCTTACATGTACTTTATGAATTCAAGGGATTTTGAAGTAAGAAAAGCTCTTTTCTTTTTTTTTTCTTTTCTTTTTTTTTCTTTTCTTTTTTTTCACAAATATAAAAGCTCAAAGTTTGAGCACATTTGGCCTTTTATTTCTTTAAGCCAAACCATAATATCCCTAAAGGATGACGTTATTTTATCTCAGCTGCATGCAAAGTCACTTGCAAGAATAAAGAAAAAGTAATAGCAGGTGTCTCTTTAAAGACTATGAAATAACTATGATCTATAGTTCATATTGTTTGGAACTCAGATCAGTATTGAAAAGTAGGACAAGGGACCTTCCTCTATCTCCCCATTCTTCACTCTCATGGTTCTATACCCCTTTGAGGGGTACTACAGTTGGGTTAAACCCTCTACTTGGAGATAAACATACTTTCAGAAACATTCATCCCATTAGTAATCTGTATTTGTTCTTCAACAATAACTGCTTCCCCATCCACACTGATCAAAATCAGTCTCAAAACTGCAATTTTTCATTGGGAGGGAGCAACAATAAAGAAAGCCTGAAGAAAACAGTCAAACAGGACGTGCTGCCCAACCTAGATCCATCCACCCCTCTGACCCTCATCACCTCCATTATTTTTCTTGCTGCGCTTCCCCTCCTCCTCAATTTATCCCTCTCTGTACCTTTTGCTGAGGACACTCTTGCAAAGGTAAGTGTAACTAGAGCAAAGTCTAGAAGAAATCAGGCACAAGCTTCCAGATGGACTCGTCCAGTGGAGTTGCACAGAAACACAATTCTCCCAGCAATGATGCCGGAGAATACGAAAAGTGTTACCAGCCACTGTTATATGGGGGCCAGTCACGTGGGCCTGCAGCACTTGCATGACTGACCTCAGCTTTTCAGATTCCAGGCCCCAGAGAAAAACAAGTGTTCACCATAAATCACACTGTTAGGAAAATTATCTGACCAAACTGGTACCACTTGGGCCAAGACCTCAGGCCTACAAAAATATATTTTTATTCTCTTTTCTAATTTAATTTTCTTTTTATTGGTGCCTTATAATTATACATAGTAGTGGGATTTATTGTCACATATTGGTACATGCACATAACATAATTAGGTCAGTTTCATTCCCCAGTACCACCCTTCCTCCTTTCCTCCTCCCGCTTCCTGGTCCCCTTCCTCTACTCTACTAGTTTACTTTCCTTTTGCATAAGATGTCCTATTTTTTCCTCTTTTCTCTCTATATTCCACATGTGGAAGAAACATATGACCCTGACTATCTGACTGTGGCTTATCTTCCTTCACATAATGCTCTCAAGTTCCATCCATTTTCCTGGAAATGAAATAATTTCATTCTCCTTCTCCTTCTCCTTCTTTTTCTGCTGCATGTGTGTGTGTTACTGGGAATTGAACCCAGGGGCATTTTAGCTCTGAGCTACACCCCCAGCCCTTTTTATTTTTTATTTGGTGCATTGCAATTTTACACTGAAATCAGAATATTATAGCGATACTTGCATATCCATGTTCATAGCAGCACAATTTACAATAGCCAAATTATGGAACCAGCATAGGTGTCCATCAACAGTTGAATGGATCACAAAACTATAGTACATACACACAGTGGAATTTTACTCAGCCATAAAAAAGAACAAAATCATGCCATTTGCAGGGAAATGGATGCAACTCAAGAATATTATGATAAGCAAGATTAGCCAGTCCCCCCAAAATAAATAGATGTATGTTTTCTCTTGTGTGTAGAAACTAGAGAGAAATTCGGAAATATGGGTAACATCAGATAAAAGAGCAGAGACCCTGATGTAGGGATTGGGGGGGTTAGGGGAGGGAGCAGGGGGGACAAAGATGCAAAGAGTGTAACAGTTGAAGTAAGGTTGTGTGTATACAAAATTACCAATCCCAATCTCAAGACTTGTAGGTCAATCCCAATCTCAAAGACTTGTAGGGGACTGGGAGGAGGGAGGGAGGGGGCGGGACTCAGAAGGAAGTGCTCCAAGAGTTTTGTGCATGTGTGCTTCTATCACTCTATAACCCAAAAATATTTCTATTAGGCAAAATACTCCAATAACTCAGAGCTAGTTGTGCAGGAGCCTTCCAAAGCCCCGTCCTACAGACAGGCTTCTAGGGAATATGCAAGGTTGCCCAACTCTGGCTTGCGGAGTGCTCCCTTTCCCATCGGGATTTATACAAGGTACGGTATGATAGTGAGCCCGAGCCTGTGGACTGTGAACCTCACAAGTGCTTCTTAGTTCCACCCCACTCCCACCTTAGGTGGAACCGGAGGGCCAGAGGGAGCCAGACTATTACCCTTCTCCCACATGAAAATCAGTGGAGTTGCATATTTCCCTTCCCCAGATGTTAAACTCTGATAAAACCCAGAGGTTAGGGTCTGGTGAACTAGTTTCCCCTGAGGGAAACCTTGCTACCTTGTCCTGAACCTTGTTGGTGCATTTTAATTATAGAGCATAGTGAGATTAAAAGTGATACATTTGTATATACACACATCATTTGGTGTGTTTCCCTCCGCATCCCACTCCACTCCGCTCTCCTGTACATGTTAGTGAGATTGGTAGCGATGACTTCATATATGAACATAACATTATTTGGTCTATATCCTTTCTCAAGCCTCCTTTCCCCCTCTCTTTCTTCCTCCCGATTCCATTCCACTCCTGGTCTCTTTCCTCTTTTATATGAAGGCCCCTTTCCTATTTTTTGTCTAGCTTTCCTATATGAGAGCATACCACCCTTGAGTTTGAGACTAGCTGATCTCACCTAGCAAAAAAAAAAAAAAAAAAAAACACTGTGTCTTGACCGTCTCCTTTCATCTCACATCTTCAACTTCTCATCTCCCAGTGCTCTCTTGAATATATCTATACATCTCCCATGTTTGGATCTGTTATGCACTAGGTATGGGGGATATTTAGTGAGGCTACCTTCAGATCCCTTTACCTAGGAATATGCCTTAACCACTGCTACTCTTAACACACACGGGGCTGGAAAGCCAACTTCAGTCTCCCTGGCTATGCAGTCCTCAGGGAAGGGAGGCATAGCCCTCTGTAGTTTCTGTGATTTCCCTCCCTCTGGTGTGTGCCTGGAGTGATCAGAGCACAGAGACATTACACTGGCATCTAGGCTCTCTTCTCCTTCTCCCCTCAAAATCCTTTTCATAGCTAGGAAAGTGTTTTTATTCTTCATTCAGCATAGAGGAAAATTAGCTTTTATATCAAGTGCTATTCCAAATTCTATTTTTATGTGTAACGTAAGCTCATATTCTTTTGAAGAAAAAACCTTTCTTAAAAAGCTATCTGTCACTGAAAAAGCTATCTTTTGTCATTGAAAATGGTTAGCATTATTATTTCTGATATTAGTTATTTGAATTCTTTTAAAAAACTCAACAGACTTTGAACTGGTTTGCAATCTATCTTTCCCCTGAGATGATAAATACCCCAGTTTAATTAGTGGAGGGCCAAGGAGCAAGGAGATAATAGAGAGAAAAATTACTTTATGGCATAGTCTATTAAAATAAGTGAAAAATCATACTCAGTAAGAAAAAAATAATTGGAATTATTAGGAATGATTGATATAAGTCCTTAAATACAGAGTACCATGGTTCTTTATACATTGTCTTCGATGATATCGATGATTTCATGGTAAACTTGATGATAAACATCTAATCCAAACAAAAAGTCTATATGATTGTATTAAGAAATAGTTTTGTGGTAAATGAGGGTGGTGATTTCAGAAAGCAAAATTTTAATATCTTCAGGGTCAGCCAACAAGTCACTTCCACCATTCCAAGTTGCCGTTGTCACATTCATAGCTGTCACATTGTATAATGGAGATGTTGTCTAAAAAGAAATGAGTTTTAAAAAAGGTTTTCACAGAAAACTATACATTAGAAATTTCTACTTGTTAACTTTTCAAATGGTGAATTTAAATAATTCAAAATAAGTTTAATCTAATGGATTTAACTTGATGGGACTATGGAAGCACAGAATATGAAATGCTAGATACTATAGGTTCACTTAGAAGTAAATCAACATAATTCAAAGGTAGATGTTTGTTCTAATTCAGAGGATTCAAATATTAAATAGGTAATTTAAGTTTTAATTTTAGTGGTGGCTCACGCTTGTAATCCCAGTACTTGGGAGGCTGAGATAGGAGGATCCGGATTCGTGGCCTCTGCAACTTAGTGAAACCCTGTTTCAAAATAAAGAATAAAAAGTAGGGCTGGGGGTGTAGCTCGGAAGTAGAATGCCCCTGGGTTCAATCCCCAGATCCACAAAAAAAAGCATGAAAGTATTTTAATCAAATTTTCCGTGACCATATTACTGTCAACATGTTTATTAATGAATTCTAAATATTGACATCCTAGGTCAGCTCTAGACTCATTGAATTTTATCTTCAAACTTACTTCAGGCTTTTACATATGAGGAGACTATATCAGGCCTGGTGTTTAGCTGAGGCAGAAAAAGTTGGTGGAAAAGCATAAACTTTGATGTCAGACTTGGATACTAATATTTCAGGAATTTTGTCATCACACTTATGTAACTTATACCACGTTCTCATAAACTTCTAAGTCCTAATTAGTATATGTGTTTGTCCTATCTTCCTAAACAGAATAATTACTTGTAGAGTCAAGAAATTCATTATGGCTTTTATTTCATTTTAACCAAGTTCAGAGCTATGCATATTACAAGCACAATATTTTTCTACTTGAGGGATGAGAAATTCTTCTTGTGCCTATCAACTTCTCTAAGTTTATACAGGATGTTTGTTGTTAAGATACATAGAAGCATGGAAAAGCTGCTTTGGTTGGACGAGACAATATTAATCCAAATCAATATGATTATCATCTGCTGAACCAATCAGGAAGGAAGGTAGTATATATATATATATTTATGTACCTGATTAAAATGAACCATATTCATAACAGGACTGCCCCAGTCAAAGGCTTTCATGTGATTAGAATGTAGAAGCTAAGAGAAAAACAACAACAAAAATTAAGACCATGTTCATGTGTTCATTACAGAGGCAGCTAAAGCAAGTTGGGATGTGTTGCACATATGTCTACTTTGTACTGGGTCTTCTGATATTTATGCTGGCTGCTTCTTTGCTTTTTCCTTTCTTTGGTTGGAATAAGAAATGGAAGGATTGGGAGGTGGGAAGCAGGGAAATCTAAAGACTCATCTATCATCTTCACACAAATGTGTATATCCCCAAAGCCCTTGACTACCCAAAGGAGACCTGTGTTTTGGGGGTAACATTGGGCTTCCTCAGCAATCCTCAGCTTTCACCAGAGGTCAAGAGGGAGTGCCTTGCACTGGGACAAGATGACACATCCCTAAAGAACCTTGCCTCAAACAAGAGGACTCAAGAGTGTGTCCCAGTAGCCAACTCTTGCTTCACCCCTTAATACTCTCAGCCTCACCACTACTCTTTGCTCTGAGTCTCTTAAATCCGATTTGATTATGCCCATTTTACCCCTGAACATGTTTTCATCACAAGAAGGTCAGACTCTTGGGTTACCTATGAACTATGGATTTCTAGAGCTTATAGGGCTCTGTATAGTCCTTCTAACTCCTCCCAGTTCTCTTCAACTCCTAATACTCTGTTATCTAAAAATCATCATCAACTCTGTATCTTAAATCTCTTCTCTGAATGGCCCCTTCACCTTCTTGTTCTATTGACAACCTGGTTTTCCCTGAGATCACTTCTTCCCTTGAGTGCTTTCAAGTGGTGCTACTTTTTTCTCCCATATGCGATCACTGGGCCTGGAGGTTAGGTTGATCCTCTTTGCTCATTATTCCTTCTTCTAAACAATTCTCACTTCCTCCTCCCTAAGGAATTTCCTATAAACTCTGAATAGCTCATATCACTCAATTATATCAACCACTATTTTTTGTGATTGCTATCATCTATTAACCCCAGGTTGTTCTGCCTGTTAGCTCCTACTTACCAGTAATCTCTCTAAAACTATTCCTGCTTTGAATTCTAGTGATTTAGTTGTTCCAACAACTTCCCCTCTCATTTCCTTGAGCTCTTCTCTTCACTGACCTTGTCCTCCACCTTATACCAACCAGTCACCCTGTGACCATATCATGAAGCTTTTCGTTACTACAATCCCTCCATAATCTAATTTTTATTCATACTGTTTTCTGAATATTACCTACTAACTCTCTCCAGCAATATCACCTTCAAAAATCCTTCTACTCTGCCAAGATCTTGCATCCATTCATCCTTCCAACCCTTTATATCATATTCTTTCAATGTAATTTCTATCCTCCATATTCAGCTGAAATTTCACATCCAATTGTTAAAATTACTCACTTGCATTTAGGCAACACTTTTCTATGTCTATTGTATCACCCTATTTGTCTCATTCACAAGGACAAGCTAGAAAAATCCAAATCTCTGCCCACTACATGCCTATATTAATGAGACTGAAAAAAAAACTGGAAGAAAAACTCAAAACTCTACATATTGAAGTCACTTTAAACTTCTGATTACAAACTTCATGTATACCATTTGTTTTGCCCAGGAATCATGTCATAATTCCCTAGTCCATTTCCTCACCCACTCTTTAGGGAAATTAAGTCATACCTTGTCTTCTCTACACTGGGCTTCTACTTTCTTTCCTATCCATAATCTATTTTTTTCTCTTGTTTTGCGGTACTGGGGATTGAACCCAGGGACTTTCTACTTCCGAGCTACACCCCCAGCCTGATTTTTTTATACTTTATTTTGAAACCGGGTCTCACGAAGTTGCGGAGGGTCCATACTCTATTTTACTGAAATTGCTTCGCATTTTAATAAAAACAATTGAAGCAATCATAAAATATCTGAGTTCATAAAATTTTACTACCTCAACATACTTAACAGCAAATGAACACACATAATCTTTCTGTTTGTTAAAAGCTTACATATTACTTATGTACTAGATGCTATTTATCCTAGAATTCCGTCCCTCTCTCTCCTACTTCATAAAATTTTCTCTCGCTCTAGCAGTCTATTTTAGTTAATATAAAACATATTGTTAATTATCTCTTAGATAAGTAGATAAGTTCAACTCCCCATTACCCACCACAGCTCTTGACAAATATTTTTATTTTTATTCCCTTTATGAGTTTCCATTGAAGATTTTTCATCATCTCCAGTTAATCTCCTTAACCATCTTTTTAAAAATTATAGTAAAATACGCATAAAGTAAAATTCACAATTTTAACTATTCAACATATGCAAATTAGTTTAATACGTGTGTATTGGTGCATTGTAATTGTACATCATAACGAGGTTCCGAGTGATAGAAACATGCATGCACACAGCACTTAGTGTGTTTCACTCTGGATCCTCCCATTCCCTCCCCTTCCCCATACATATTACTGAGATTGGCATTGATAGCTTCATAATGTACATAGCATCATTTGAAATGTTTCCTTCATCAAGTCTCCTTTTTCCTCTCCCCAGTTTCCTCCCCAAACCCCCTTGCACTATTCTGCTGGTCTTTCTCCTCATTTGTCTGAAGTTCCTTTAATGCCATTTATTCAAACTGTTGTGCAACCATCATACCATCATTTTTTAAGCCCACTCTAGTCAGTCTTATATATTTATCTGGCAGTGGGCTAGAGCCAGCTAGTATTAGCAAGGACCACTCATGGGTATCTTTTCTCAATTCTGATTACAGTGGCACCATATTGGTTGGTTGAAATCAGCCACCATGGGAATACTTCCACCACAGAAATTGGCTAGTGTTACAATGCAGTCCTTATCTCTCCACTCCCGCTAAGTATGCCAGTTATTAAATATTTACCAGCACATACTGCTTATATCCCTTTGCCCAAACTGGTCAAGATTATTTATGACCTTGACACTTATAAAATTTGGTCAATTCTGAGAAATTCTATCATGTTGCCTATCAATGGCACTTGACATGGTTGTTCATTCCTTCATCCTTGACATCTTTTCTTCACTTAGATTCCAAAATACATAATTTCTTGGTTGTTTTCATTTTTTGACTACTGATCTCTTTTTGGTTTGTTGGCTGATTTAGCCTCGGCAGCCCAACTTCTTGACATTTTCATGTCTCAGCATTCAATTCATGCTCCTCTTCTCTATCTAGACTCACTTTATTTGTATTCTCATCCAGTCCGTTGGCTTTACATGTCATTTGTATTAAGTTGTTTATCTTCTTTTATAAGTATCTCCTAAATTCTAGATTTCCATATATAGTTGCTTATTCAAATCCATCACTTGGATGTCTAAAACGTAATGTCTCCAAAACAGAACATCTTATATTCCTTCATCCCCACTCCTCTATCATATTTCCCTATCTCTTTTAATAGCAAATTTATCTTTTCATTCCTTAGGTCAAAAACTTTTGAGTCATCCAAGATTGTTTCCTCTCTCATCTCTCATAGAACCATCACTTAATCTTATCAGCTGTGTGTTTATGATATGCATATGGATACTCAGAATCCAACCATTTTCACCACCTTTGCGGCCAACACATGTCAGTCTAAGCCATCATCACTTCTTCTTTGGACTACTGCAATAATTTCCTAATTTTCACACTGCTTCCACCCTTGTTCCACTACAATCTATTCAACATAGCAGCCAAAGTTCTCCTGTAAATGTGTAACTGATATCATGTTATCTCCCAGATCAAAAACCCACTCCACACAAAGTGAATGTCAAAGTTCTTACAATGGCATACGGAGTCCTGATTCCCTATTACTTTTCTGCCCCCTTTTCTACTACTATTTCTTTACTTCAATTTCATTTGCTGCTTAAGTATAAGTCTCAGAAATGTTCCTGGTAAGGGTTTTGCATTGGCTGTTCCCTCCATCTGGAATGCTCATCCCCCGTGCTACGATCTGAATGTTTCCATCCTCCCCAAATTCAAACGGTAAACTCTTAATCACAAAGGAAATGGTATTAGGAAGTGAGGATCTTTTAGGAAGTTGAGCAGTCATGAGGGAAGAGTCCTGTGAATGGGATTAGTACCCTTATAAAATAGACCCAAGGAAACTATTTTGCCCCTTCCACTAAGTGAGGAAAGAGCAAGAAAGTGCCATCTATGAATGAGAAAGTGGGCCCTCAGGAGACACTGAATCTGCCATGCCTTCGTCTTGGACTTCACAGCCTCCAGAACTGTGAGAAATGAATTTCTGCTGTGGATGAGCTATCCAATTTATGATATTTTATTAAAGCAGTCTAAATAGACTAAGAACCCCAGATGTCCACATTGCTAATTCCCTTTCCTCCTTCAAATTGTTTCAAAAATGTCACCATCTCACTGAGAACCATGAATCTAACCTCTCTATTCAAAAGTATAATCCACTGCCCAGAGTACCTAACTCCTTTTCCTACTCTTCCCCCTTCTTCATTTTTCCATAGTTCTTTCCTCATCTAACATATTAGAGTAATTTATTTATTTCCTATGTTATTGTTTATTTTCCATATGCCTGCCACAAGAATACAAGCTTAAGGAATACAGGAAGGGCTGGGGATATAGCTCTGTGGTAGAGTGCTTGCCTATCATGCGTGAGGCCCTGGGTTGATACCCAGCACAGGAAGAAAAAGTCAAGTTTTTGTTTTGTTTACTTGTATATCTCATGAGCATGAAATAATATAGGGCACATGGTAGGTGCTTGATAAATACTATTATAATGGATGAATAAAGAGTTGCTTAGATTTCCCCAGTGTAGCAATCATCAGGAATCAACTAAATTTAAAGAAAAGTTATAATAAATATTTTTAATAATTTACACCAAAACAATTACTTTGTAAATATAAACATTTGGTAAAGGAGGAAGTCTTATCTAATATCTTAATGACACTTTATCTAGTATTTATTAACTTTAAAGAGCATTTATAATCATTCTATTAAATTCTTATAATAGTTTTGTTAGGTTAGAGAATCATTCCATTATTAAAAATTTGGAACTGATTCAGAAAGGTTAAATGAGCAGCTTGATGTCACGCTGCCAATAAAGTTCAAAGAAAGGATTTAATGTTTGGTCATTTGATCTCAGGAAAGTGCTCTTTTGACCACACTATCCTGGCTTTCAACATTAAGATTACATTCACTTTGGATTTTTCTCTTTATCAGCATCAGTCATTGAACAAATATTAGTTGAGTATCTACTATATGCCAAGAGCCCTTGGCCTTGGGAATACAAAACTGAACAAAACCTGCTCATGGTCCTCAAGCAACACCATTTAACAAAGGGAAAAGTGTTTTGGATGAGGCATCAGGAGAACTGTGTTCTAGTCTTAGCTTTGAATCTTTGGGGAAGTCAAGCATGGGGGGTGGGATGATCCTTAGTCCAAACATTTTCTCATTTCTAAGACATAGAATATCTAATAGAGTATGACATCAACATGTTTCATAAACTATAAAGAATTATACAAATATGTAATAATTTCATTTTATCATTCTAGGTTTGTCATTCCATTGCAATCGCATGATCTCTAGTATGATAAGAAACCCATGAGTAGTATAAATTAGGTTATACTGCCATGCACTCTAACTGTCATACCTGACTCCAGTGGAGCATATTTTGAACGGATGTTCCTTCTGGGTTTTGTGAAAGATACACATCCAAACGACTCTGGGGGTTACAAAGCATCTTTATACTTCATTCAATCAGAGGAAGCATCATTTTGATAATCAATGAATAAAATTATTTCCATTTTAATAAATACTGTTAATAACTTTAATAAGTAAGTCAATTTTAATAAGTAATTTCAATAAAAAATCAAATTACATATAATTTAATAGACTAATGTGTTTATTAAGTTATGAGATTTTTACATTAATGTGGAAACTATGATTGGATTTCTAAGTTATTTGATCCATCATACCCCCAATGAAAACAATTAAAATTGATGAACTACACACACACACACACACACACACACACACCATTTGAAATCATTAAGAAATGGACAGAAATGGATGAGAATCCTGGCCTGGTGGTTCATGTCTATAATCCCAGTACTTGGGAGGCTGAGCCAAGATGATCACAGGTTCAAGACCAGCTTCAGCAATTTAGAGAGACTTTCAGCACCTAGCAAGACACTGCTTTCAAACAAAAATAAAAAAAAAGGGCTGGGGGTATAGCTCAGAGATAGAATGCTTCCGGGTTCAATCCCATTAACACACACATACACACACACACACGAAATGGACAAGATAGAAAGAAATCAACAGGGTGAATTGAAAAAAAACACAAAGAACCCCAAAAGACAAGCAAAGCACCGAAGACACTTTGTCTTTAAGTTTATTTGCCAATCCTGGGAAATTCAAAGTTCTATTTAGAGAATGTAGTTAAAGAAAACAAATATCAATGCCCAGGGTTAGGGTTAACTTTTCCAAAGTGAGGAGATTTGGAAAAGAAACATTCTCCATGATACTGGGGTCCCAAATTCTATAGCATCCAGGGTAAAGCTGAATAAGAAGTATAAGTTTATATTGCCTAGGTAGTCCCTGGGAACCTCAGTTTAGTGAATTGGACATCCAGTGGTCCAGATCTCAGAG
>PVJS01058553.1:0-11725 GCA_004027185.1 Glis glis
AATGCCCCCGGGGTTCAATCCCTAGTACAGAAAAAAAAAAAAACTGGGCATGGTGGTACACTCTTGTAATCTCAGTAGTTGGGAGGCTGAGACAGGAGGATCGCAGGGTCAAGGACAACTTCAGCAAGTAGTGAGACTCTCATCAACCTAGTGAGACCCAAAATAAAAACAAAAATAGGGCTGAGGATGTAGCTCAAAGTTAGAATGCTCCTGAGTTCAATCCCTAGTACCACAATAAATAAATAAATAAATAAATAAATAAATAAATAAAGCCGGATGAGGTGGCGCATGCTTGTAATCCCAGTACCTGGGAGGCTGAGACAGGAGGATCACAGGTTCGCAGCCAGTCTCAGCTACTTAGGCCCTCTGCAACTCAGTGAGACCATGTTTCAAAATAAAGAATAAAATAAAATAGGGCTGGGGGTGTAGCCCGGAGGTAGAATGCCCCTGGATTCAATCCCTAGTACCGCAAAAACAAAAATCTAAAAAAAATTAAAAAAAAATATTGAGTGTGGATGTAGCTCAGAGGTAGAATGCCCCTGAGTCTAATTCCCAATACCTCAAACACACACACATACAAAAAGTTGGGCATGGTGGTGCACACCTATAATCCCAGTACTTGGGAAGGTGAGACAGGAGGATCGCGGGATAGCCTCAGCAGTTTATTGAGACTCTGATTCAAAATAGTGAAACAGTAGAGAAGCATTCATGGCTTTTATTCTTGGGAGCCCTTCAGCAGGTGCTGCTGAAATAATCATCCAATCAGACAGCAGTTTTATCTCTCCCAGCCTTGTTGGCCTTGTGGTATTCATTGTTATATTATTAATTGCCCCCCACGCCTTATCTGGAGCTCTTTGTAGTCAGGAGTCCCATCTTGCCTTTCTGCCCCAACACAGACAGCCCTGAGAACAGGGTGCCTGGTCAGAGGAGGGAGCCTCTGTCCTCCTGGATGGAAGCTCTGAGAAGACATCCCCAAGCATGTCTCTGCTTCTTTTTTTACTTATTCATTCGTTCAATTAAAAAAAAAAATGGAAGCCAGGCGTGGTGGCGCACTCCTGTAATCCCAGTACTTGAGAGGCTGAGACAGAAGGATCACAGCCTCGAGGACAGCCTCAGCAAGTAGTGAGACTCTCATCAACCTAGCGAGACCATGTTTCAAAATAAAATAGGGCTGGGGTTGTAGCATAGAGGTAGAATGTCCTGGGTTCAATCCCCAGTGCCACACACACAAAAAAGTGGATTTGGCTCAGTGGGAATGTAGCTCAGTGGTAGAGCACTTGCTTAGCATTCACAAGGCCCTGGGTACAATCCCCAGCATTGCAAAAATAAATAAAAAGAGAGAAAGAAAGAAGAAGGAAAGAGAGAGAGAGAGAAGAAAAGAAGAAAGAAAGAAAGAAAGAAAGAAAGAAAGAAAGAGAAAGAAAGAAAGAAAGAAGACAGAATGAAAGAAAGAAAGAAAGAGAGAAAGAAAGAAAGAAAGAGAAAGAAAGAAAGAAAGAGAGAGAGAGAAAGAAAGACAGGAAGAAAGAAAAGGATTGAGCCCTAGATATATGATATGCCAGGCACTACTGTCAAGATAATTGGATGTGGGGTCAGGAAACTTAGGTAAATGACTTCACTTCGTGGAGCTTCAGTTTCCTTATCTGTAAAGGAGAGGTGATGATACCTGCTTCCAGGGACCTTTGAACGAGGATCAGAGTGCTGGACAGACACCAGTTCGCATGCCTCTTACTGCATTCCCTGTAACTCCCCTGGTAACCAGAAGAGGCAGTGGAGGCTCTAGGACGCCAGCATTTTCCCAGGCCAGCAAGGAAGGGGGTCCCGAGCCCAGCCTCTTAGTTCTGTCTCTTCCTTTTGTTCACTTTAGGGCTTTGTCAAAGAGCAGTAGGAAGTGGTTTATTCTGGCCAAGCCTTGGGTGCAAAGAAGAGAATTCAAGCCAAGCACAGTGGTGCATGCCTGTAATCCCAGTAGTTGGGAGGCTGAGATAGAAGGATCTCAGGTTCCAGGCCAGCCTCAGCAACCTAGTGAGACCCCCAGTAACTTAGTGAGACCCTGTTTCAAAATAAAAAATAAAGCCGGGCATGGTGGCACACGCTTGTAATCCCAGTACTTGGGAGGCTGAGACCAGAGGATCTGGGTTTGTGGCCAACCTCAGCTACTTAGTGAGGCCCTCTGCAACTTAGTGAGACCCTGTTTTATTTTTATTTTATTTATTTATTTATTTATTTTTTTGCGGTACCGGGGAATGAACCCAGGGGCGTTCTACCTCCGCGCTACACCCCCGGCCCTATTTTTTATACTTTATTTTGAAACCAGTCCCGCGAAGTTGCAGAGGGCCTCACTAAGTAGAAAGAGAGAGAGAGACAGAGAGAGAGAGAGACAGAGAGAGAGAGAGAGCTGAGGCTGGCTGCGAACCCGGATCCTCTGGTCTCTGCCTCCCAAAGTACTGGGATTACAAGCATGCGCCACCACACCCGGCAAGAGACCCTGTTTTAAAATAAAGAATAAAAAAATAGGGCTGGGGGTCTAGCTCGGAGGTAGAATGCCCCTGGGTTCAATTCCAGTACCGCATCCACACAAAAAAAAGAATAAAAAATAGGGCTGGGGATGGCCCGGAGGTAGAATGCCCCTGGGTTCAATCCCCCGTACTGCAATAAATAAATGAATAAATAAATAAATAAATAAATAAATAAATAAATAAATATAAATAAATAAAATAAAATAAAATAAAAAATAAAACAGAGCCAGGCATGGTGGCGCACGCTTGCAATCCCAGTACTTGGGAGGCTGAGACTGGAGGATCCGGGTTTGCGGCCAGCCTCAGCTACTTAGTAAGGCCCTCTACAACTTAGTGAGACCTTGTTTCAAAATAAAGAATAAAAAATAGAGCCGGGGGTGTAGCTCAGAGAATGCCCCTGGGTTCAATCCCCAGCACCACAAAAAATAAAAATAAAAAAATAAAAAGAAAGAAAGAAAGGAAGAAAAAATAAAATAGGTCTGGGGGTGTAGCTCAGAGGCAGAATGTCCCCATTCAGAAATGGGAAATGGGGTCCTAAGAACAATCCCACTGGGAGCCCTTACTCCTGAGCAGGCAGCCTTCCCTGCCCCAGGCTCTTCCAAGCTTTGTATCCAAAACAGCTCCTCCTCCTTCCCAGCTTCTCTCCTTCCTGGCAGTGCTCTCAGAGTCCCTGGCTCTGGAGCTTGGTTTCAGGAGCAGGAGAGTCCCCTGAAAGTGGGGCAGAATGAATTGTAGCTACACGCCACCAGCTCAGCTCTACTCTTTGAAAGTAAATCTGGGTCACATTAGCTGCAGGGATGGAAAGTGACCACGTGGGCAGAATTCTATGCAGGCGGCAGAACAGACAGCCAATCTGTGCTTTCTCTGAGGCCCGGGGTCCCTGTGGGACCCCAGCTGGTGAGGGAGGTGGTTGCTGCACATCCTGCGCAATGCTGCCTTTATGTCCTCCGTTTCCCATCATGCTTCTGTAATGACTTCCAGGTGACAGAGAGAAAGGTTTGGAATGGCGTTCTGGCTCCTGCTTCTCTGTTCTGCAGGTTAGGAATACAAGGGAAGGGCTCAGAGATTAGATGCCACCAGAGGAGTTGCCACTGCAGCAGGATCTAGGGCACCCTTGTCTTTATTTTGGCAGTTCTCCCCACTCCCCACCCCAGGGAAAGGTCTGGGAACATACCTGAGAGTGAGCACTAATGATCCATCATTGCCAAGCTCGGTGACACATGCCTGTAATTCTAGTACTTGGGAGGCTGAGACAGGAGGATTGCAGGTTCGAGGCCAGCCTCAGCAACTTAGTGAGACTGTGTTTCAAAATAAAAAAATAAAAAGGTCTGGGGGTATAGCTTGGAGGTAGAATGCCACCAGGTTAAACCCCCAGAACCAAACAACAACAACAACAATAATAATTATTATTATTATTATCTGTCATCACCAGATACTGAACCTGGTCAGTGTCTCTTTTCCCAGTTGCTGTGTCTAGGACCTGCCATTCTTTGGCCTTGTGACTGTTGCCACCTGTCAGTTAGAAGCCCGCCAGCTTCCTGGCTTGCCTTGGCTCTTCTGTAGGAACAGAAGGGGAGCTCCTGGCTGGAGTTTCTGCCGGGACCAAGGATGCTGTGACGAGAAGGTCTGGAGCCCCTGTAAATTTTTTTTTTTTTTTTTTTTTTGGTACTGGGAGTTGAATCCAGAGACATTCTACCTCCAAGCTAAGCTATACTCCAGTCCTATTTTATTATTATTATTATTATTTTTTTTGCAGTACCGGGGATTGAACCCAGGGGCGTTCTACCTCCGCGCTACACCCCCGGCCCTATTTTTATACTTTATTTTGAAACTGGGTCTCATGAAGTTGCAGAGGGCCTCACTAAATAGAGAGAGAGAGAGAGAGAGAGAGCGAGCTGAGGCTGGCCGCGAACCCGGATCCTTTGGTCTCTGCCTCCCAAAGTACTGGGATTACAAGCGTGTGCCACCACGCCCGGCCCAGTCCTATTTTATTTTGAAACAGGGTCTTGTTAGGTTGCTGAGGGTCTCTCTAAATTGCTAAGGCTGGCCTTGAACCTGTGATTCTCCTGTCTCAGCTTCCCAAGTACTGGGACTACAGGCCTACACCACCATGCCTGGCTTTTTTTTTTTTTTTTTTTTTTTGGTATTGGGAATTGAACCCAGGGGCATTCTACCTCTGAACTACACCTCCAGCCCTTTTTACTTTTTATTTTGAAACAGGGTTTCATTAAGCTGCTGAAGGTCTCACTAAATTACTGAGCCTGACCTCGGTCCTGTGATATTCCTGTCTTAGTCCGGGATTACAGGCATGTGCCACCACGCCTGTATGAGCCCCTGATTTTTTTGTTTTGGTACTGGGGATTGAACCTAGAGGTGTTCTACCTCCAAGCTACACCCCCAGCCCTATTTTATTTTATTTTTTTTAATTTTTTTTTTACTTTTTTTTTTTGGTGGTACTGGGGATGGACCCCAGGGCCTTCTACCTCCAGGCTACACCTCAGCCCTATTTTATTTATTTATTTATTTTTTGTTTTGTTTTTGTGGTACTGGGTATTGAACCCAGGGGCATTCTACCTCCAAGCTACACCCCTAGCCCTATTTTTTATTTTATTTTGAAACAGGGTCTCGCTAGGTTGATGAGAGTCTCACTACTTGCTGAGGCTGTCCTCGAACCTGTGATCCTCCTGTACTCCCAAATACTGGAATTACAAGCGTGTGCCACCATGCCTGGCTTATTTTTTTTTATTCGGAAATAGGGTCTTGCTAATTGCTGAGGTTGATTTTGAACCTGTGATCCTTCTGTCTCAGCCTTCCAAATACTGGGATTACAGGCATGCGCCATCACGTCTGACTATTTTTAATTTTAGAACAGGTTGCTGAGGCTGGCCTTGAACCTGCCATCCTCCTGTCTCAGCCTTCCAAGTGCTGGGATTATAAACATGTGCCACCATGTCTGGTTTAAGCCCCTGTAATTTTTTTTTTTTTTTTTGAAGTACTGGGGATTGAACCCAGGGGCATTCTACCTCCAAGCTACACCCCAGCCTTATTTCTTATTCTTTATTTTGAAACAGGGTCTCACTAAGTTGTGGAAGGCCTCACTAAGTAGCTGAGGCTGGCCGCGAATTCGGATCCTCCGATCTCAGCCTCCCAAGTACTGGGATTACAAGCATGCGCCACCACGCCCGGCTAAGCCCCTGTAATTTGAAGAGTGATTATGGGCTGGTGATCTGTTCAGAACTGGGTCTCACCCCTACCCCTGAAGATATTAAGCTTTTACCTTGAGGTCAAGGGGCGGATTCTGGGTGGAGCCTCAGTGGATGTGTCTCTGGGCAAGCCCCTCCTCCTCACTCCCTCATTTTCTCCTTTCCACAGTTTCTCAGTCTTCCATTCATTCATTCAAAGGAATGGCTTTGGGAATCCACTGGGGTGTCTGTTTCATCACTCTCTTGCCAGTTGGGAATCCTGGAAAGTTACTAACCTCATTGAGCCTCACTTTCTCATTATTAAAATGGGGGAGCAAGAGGGCTACTTCAGAGACTTGCAGAGTGGATTAAATGAGATAGTGGAACTGAGCGTGGAGGCAGAGGCCTGTAAGCCCAGTACTTGGGAGGCTGAGATAGGAGGATTGCAGGTTTGAGGCCAGCCTCAACAATTTAGCAAGACTGTGTTTCAAAATAAAAAATAAAAAGAGCTGGGGTGGCTGGGCATCGTGTCACATGCCTATAATCATAGTACTTGGGAGGCTGATACAGGAGGATCACAGGGTCAAGGCCAACCTCAATAACTTAGTGAGACCCTATTTCAAAATGAAAAATAAAGCCAGGTGTCGTCGCCCACTCCTGTAATCCCAGTACGTGGGAGGCAGGAGGATTGCAGGTTCGAGGCCAGCCTCAGCAAGTAGTGACACTCTCATCAGCCCAGCAAGACCCTATTTCAAAATAAAAATAAGAGCCGGGTGTGGTGGCGAATGATTGTAATCCCAGTACTTGGGAGGCTGAGACAGGAGGATTGCAGGTTCAAGGACAGCCTCAGCAAGTAGTTAGACTCTCATCAACCTAGTGAGACCCTGTTTCAAAATAAAAATTAAATAGAGCTGAGGGTGTAGCTTGAAGGTAGAATGCCTCTGGGTTCAATTCCCAGTACCAAGAAAAAATAAAAATAAAAAACATAAAAATAAAATAGGGCTGGGGGTGTAAACATAAAAATAAAATAGGGCTGGGGGTGTAGCTCAGAGGTAGAATGCCCCTGGGTTCTATCCCCAGTACCAAAAAAATAAATAAATAAAATAAAATAGGGCTGGGGGTGTAGCTGGGAGGTAGAACACCTCTGAGTTCAATCCCTAGTACTGCAAGGAAAAAAAATGGTGTGTAGCTTTGAGGTTGAATCCCCTGGGTTCAATCCCCAGTACCCCCCCCCATTCTTTTTTTCATTTATCACTTGCACACTTGTTCATTGAGCCGTGAATGTGCTGATTTATCCCTTCTCTCATTCATCGATCATGCACTTGGCTCATTTTACAAACATTCCTAGGGCTGGCTGCTTGTTCTAGGCTCTTCTTTCTTTGGGGAAGGAAGGAAGGAAGGAAGGAAGGAAGGAAGGAAGGAAGGAAGGAAGGAGAAAAGAGAAAAGAGAACAGCTGATGGAAGGTAGGAATTAAAGAATACAGAGGGGGCTGTGGAGTGAACTCTGGACGCAGTTCAGCAGCTCCTGAGAGCTGATGTCAGCTGGGATCCCCCAGTAAGTCAGAGCTGGAAAAGCTACTACTACGTAGAGTCCTAGAAGTGTGCCCTTCATTTACTTACATCATTTAATCCCCTTCACCCTGGGAAGTAGTTGCTATTTTCAACCAAAGAGAAAAGTTAAGAAACTTGTCTGAGGTTGTCCAGTAAGTGAGCAGCGAGCCGGGCCTCAGCATCACATCCTGTGCATGTGCGGGGCCCCTGGAGCCCACATGCACAGCCCGCTTCAGAGTTGCTCAGTGCTGTGCTGCCGGTGGGTCTCACTCCAAAGCCCCTGCACTTTCAGAACCTTTCAAAGGTATACAAGGTAGAGAGAAGACTGTAATAAACACCCATCACCCAGAAACAAGAATTATCAATTATGGCCAATCTTATTTTATTCATACACCTCACTTCTACCTCCCCTGTTATGTAAAAGAAAGTTTGGGTAATCACATACTTTTTCATGCCTCACTTTTTAACATTGTGTGTGTGTGTGTGTGTGTGTGTGTGTGTGTGTGTGTGTATGTGTGTGTGTGTTTTGCAGTACTGGGGATTGAACCCAGTGGCATTCTACCTCTGAGCTACACCCCCAGCCCTATTTTTATTTTTTATTTTGAAACAGGGTCTCCCTAAGTTGCAGAGGGCCTCACTATAAGTTGCTGAGGCTGGCCATGAACCTGCAATCCTCCTGTCTTAGCCTCCCAAGTAGTGGGATTACAGGTGTGTGCCACCACGCCTGGCTTTATTTTTTTAATTTTGAAACAGGATATCACTAAATTGAGGAGGGCCTCACTAAGTTGTTGAGGCTGGCCTCAAACCTGCGATCCTCTTGTCTCACCCTCCCAAGTACTGAGATTACAAACATATGCCACCATGCCTGGTTTAGGAATTCTGTTCTTTTTTTTTTTTTTTTTGGCTGTACCACGGATGGAACCCAGGGGCATTCTACCTCCGGGTACACCTCCAGCTGTATTTTTTATTCTTTATTTTGAAACAAGGTCTCACTAAGTTGCCGAGGCCTCCCTAAGTATCCGGGCTGCGAACCTGGATCCTCCAGTCTCAGCCTCCCGAGTATTAGGATTACAAGCGTGCGCCACCACCAGCAGGAATTCTGTTCTTATGAGAGACCTACACCCCAGGCTTGCCCTGATACTGGTGAAGTGTTGTGCATGATTTTAGTCTTACTTGGAAGCAGTGGCCACCACCTCTTGGGGCCTCAGAGACTTGTGCTCAGTTCCAGGCTGCCTGTTACTGCCTCTTTAGAGGCTTCTACCCCATAGAAGCGGAGAGAGTAAAAACCTAGAGGGTAATGGAAGGGGAGATCTTTCAAGCTTCAGAGGTAAATTGCCACAATTTCCAATTTAGGGACCCTCCCAATTCTCCAAAGAGTTTAGGCTGCCATCTTGCAGCCCTATTTGGTAGGAACCTCAGGGCCCCACACAGAATGAGACCCTCTCCTGCCCCAGAGCAGGAAAGGAGATTGGGTATTGTTGGGTGGAGTTTATGTTAGCCCGATTCCTTCTAGAGGGAAAATAAGGGGCTGAGAGTATAGCTCAGTGGTAGAGTACTTGCCTAGCATGTGTGAGGCCCTGGGATTGATCCCTAGCACTGCAAAAAAAAAAAAAAAAAAAAAAAAAAAAGGAAAAGGAAAAACTGTTATTCACATGCAGGCTAGGAGACAGTAGAGGGGACAGTACCTTTGTGTGTGTATGTGGTACTGGGGATTGAATGCAGGAACATTCTACCTCCGAGCTACACCCCCCGTCTTATTTTTATTTTGAAACAGGTTCTCACTAGGTTGATGAGAGTTTCCCTATTTGCTGAGGCTGTCCTTGAACCTTCAATCCAGTCTCAGTTTCCCAAGTACTGGGATTACAAGCGTGTGCCACCACGCACGGCTGACAATACTTTTTCTAACTACTATTATTAAGTTCCAAATGCCAGGCTTTGTGCTTATTGTGTTACATGTAGTATTGAATCCACTCTTCAAAACGACTTCAGGGGGCAGAGTGTTACAGTAGAGGAGCCCAACATCTGGAGAGTTTAGGACCTTGCTTGAGGTCTCCCAGCAGCCAGTAAGGGACCAAGTCAGGAGTGTGCTCTGCCTATGGCAGCCCACTGCCTGTCCCATTACAAGGCACAGTAGTGTGATAACAGTTAACATCTGTGCAGCACTTCAAGGTTCACACCCTTCAAGAGTATCTTCACACCCGTTATCTCTCCCATGCCCAGGGCCCGGGTGGGTGAGGGATTCCATGCCCCTTTGCGAAGGCTGCCTGTCAGGGGTCCACCCTCTGCTCATTTTGCCCAGTAAGGACTGGAGATTCTTTTGCATTGGTCCAGAGAAGCCAGGGGAGGAGGCCTAGGGAGAAGGTGAGGTGGAGAGAAGTGGCCAGTTGCTATGGTTACCCAGATGGCTGGGTAACCATTTTGAGGGTTGCTATGGTAACAAGCCGCCTGGTGGCAGGGATCTTGTCTTCCTGGGTGGCAGGCACTATCTAGGCTTCTTAAATAAGAGACGTTGCGCTTTCCTAACAGAAGAGGGCAGCATGAGAGAGGACAAAGGCTTCCTGCCCCATGGTGGATTTGGGAATTTGAAGCAAAGGTCAGAGTCTCCAGGAGCTGGGTAAACAGGGAGCTTTGGCTAGGATTGACCAAAACCTGTGCCAGAGAGGCTGGTGGAACTGGGCCTGGAGGCAGGACTCCTGAGATTAGAACTAGGCAGTTTTCTTTCAAGAGCAGGTCAAAGGTTAAGGCTGGTGCAGTCTCTTCACTGTCTGGTACCAGCTACTATAGCAGAATGTAAAAGGCACAGGAGACAACCTACCCTACAAGGAGGAATGGAGAGGACACACACACACACACACCCCTACTAGCCAATGTAGTTGTAAAGCATCACGGTTGTGCAGTCCTGTAATCCCCAGTACTTGAGAGGCTGAGACAATAGGACGGTAGGTTCAAGGCCAGCCTGGGCCACTTAGCGAGACCTTGCCTTAAAATAAAATAAAAGGCCGGGCTTGGTGGCGCAGGCTTGTAATCCCAGTACTTGGGAGGCGGAGAACCGATTCACGGCCAGCCTCAGCTAATTAGTGAGGCCCTCCGCAACTTCGTGAGACAGTGTTTCAAAATAAAGTATAAAAAATAGGGCCGGGGGGTGTAGCTTGGAGGTAAAACGCTCCTGGGTTCAATCCCCAGTACTGCAAACAAAACAAAACAAAATAAAAAGGGCTGGGGTGTAACTCAGTGGTAGTGTTCCTGGGTTAAATCCCTAGTAAAACACATAAATACACACACACAGCATCAATCAGTTCACATATGTAGCTGAGTGTGGTGGCACATGCATATAATCCCAGTACACAGGAGGCTGAGACAGGAGGATCACAGGTTTGAGGACAACCTCAGTATCTTAGCAAGGACCCAGGCAATTTAGCAAGACCCTGTTTCTTTCTTTTTTTATTTTGCAGTACTGGGGATGGAACCCAGGGGCATTTTACCTCCAAGCTACACCCCCAGCCCTATTTTTTATTCTTTATTTTGAAACATGGTCTCACTAAGTTGCGGAGGGCCTCACTAAGTAGATGAGGCTGGCCATGTAATCGTATCCTCCGGTCTCAGCCTCCCAAGTACTGGGATCACAAGAGTGCGCCACCACGCCCGGCTCAAAGTAGGATTTCAACAGATGGAGATTGAGGGGGGAGGGGCTAGAAAAGGTCAGATGCTGTGAGGGACAAACATTTTTCCTCCTCGGATACTGGGGATTGAGCCCAGGGCCTCTGGCATACTAGGTAAGCACTCTACCACTGAGCTACATCCCCAGCCCTTTTTATTTTGAGATAGGATCTCTCTAAATTGCTCAGACTGGGGCCAGGCGTGGTGGCTCACGCTTGCTTACGCCAGCCTCAGTTACTTAGTGAGGCCCTCCGCAACTTCCTGAGACCCGGTTTCAAAATAAAGAATAAAAAAAATAGGGCCGGGGGTGTAGCTTGGAGGTAGAATGCCCCTGGGTTCCATCCCTGGTACCGCAAAATAAATAAATAAATAAATAAATAAATAAATAAATAAATTGCTCAGACTGGTCTTGAATTTGTGATCCTTTGCCTCAGCCTCCTGAGAAGTTGGGGCTACAGGCATGCACCACCATGCCCAGCCAAGCAAACTGTGTGTGCTGGGGATTAAACCTAGGGCCTCCTGCATGCTACACTTTACCACTGAGCTACATCCCCAGCTCATACTATTTTCTTAAATACCCTAGCCTAGTGCTGAGCATGGTGGTGCAATCCTGTAATCCCAGTATTTAGGAGGCTGAAATAGGAGGGTCAGAGGTTTGAGGCCAGCCTCAGCAATTTAGTGAGAGCCTTTTTTAAAAAAATAAAAAAATAGCCGGGTGTGGTGGCACACGCTTGTAATCCCAGTACTTTGGGAGGATCCGGGTTTGCGGCCAGCCTCAGCGCGCTCTCTCTCTCTCTCTCTCTCTCTCTCTCTCTC
>PVJS01058554.1:0-11747 GCA_004027185.1 Glis glis
ACACACACACACACACACACACACACACACATACACACACACACACACAAGCTATTTCTAAACCTGTATGAACCAGTCTCTGAGGAAAACCTTTTATTTTTAATAATCACTTTTGTACACTAACATAGTCACAGTGATGAGCAAAATCAATTCTGCTCCTGGCACCATGATTCCTATTTTTCTAGTGCCTGGACTTGCACATTCTTACCCTGACCAAGCCAGCTGGCTCTTTGGCATAGAGTGAGCACAGCAAGTGTTACTAGAATTGCTGTCACTTCACGCCGGTCACTCACGGCCCACACTCTATTCCTTCACTTGGCCGGGTCGGCCTGCAGGGAAGGAGTGTGCGACTTCCTAGTTTTTACAGATTCGGGTCCCAACCTCTCCTGAGCTCTCTGTCTCACTTGACGTAGCTTTTACGTGTCTCTGAGGCACTCCTGTGGGACAGAGGAACCAACAGAGCTTTGTCCTAACAACTTTTGGAACACTTACGACTCTTCTGAGCGTCCTGGCCTCACCTCCCCCCAGAGAGCCCCAGTCCTCGCCCCTGGAGCTCACTGCGCCCTGGGGCCGGGACACCTGCACTGTCTGCAATCTTTGCCAAACAGGAGCCACATACTTTCTTCTTCTGCTGCTTCTGCCTCGCTCCTGCTCACCCGCCGCCATGGAAGAGGTGTTCCTTTTCCTACTAAACTTATTAGATTCTGTCGCTCCTTAGGGACCTTGCTCCATCAATTATAGTCAGAACAAAAAACAGAGAGACTGTCAAACCGAAAAAAAAAAGGAAATAAAATCTCTCTGCATATTCCTTTATCTTTTTTTTCTTTCCTCTTGCCTTTTTAGCCAGGCTACTTGAAATGGTCATTTATACCGGTACTGCATTAATATTCACCCACCCCCACGCCCGGGCTGACCTCTGTCTTTGACAAAGTCAGCTACTGGCTACTGACAGCACAGGCACTGGCTCTTCAGAAAGCTTATTACATTTATTATCATCTTTGAATCCTGCCAAGGGATTTACTGTCAGGGAACCATAATTATTCCCAGATTGGAAAGAAGGAAACGGAGTCAGGTTCAATCTGCCCCTTGTCACTCCTGGTACAGGACAGAGTCGCTTTTGACACCAGAAATGTGCTCCACCCCCCTGGACAGCTGTCAGGCCTCTCCTCTGCCAAATGAGTTGATTTGTTGACTTCTTCTTAAAGTCAAAGTTTGGAAATTGAACCCATGTCTTTGTTTGGCTTTCAATCATATGAGATTGATTTTGTTTGTTTGTTTGATTTTGCTGTGCCCAGCTGCATTTTCCTAAATTCTCGAGGGAAGGGAGAATAGAATTCAAAATCCTGTCTTTGAAGAAAACAAGACCTTCTCGATGGTCATTCTTCATAGCTGTACAGTTCCTCAAGCTTTTACTTAATGACCTCTCTTCTCTCTTCCAACAGAACAGATGCATCCTTCTGAAATCAATAGATCAATGACTCACACTGCCACCACGTTCTGCTGAGAAGTAACAGGTAAGTATGGGTTTACGAGATTTGTAACAGAGCTTACAAACGTCCGCAAGGCAGGGGACAGAGGTGACACGCTCCAGTTGTGTGTGTGAGAACACCCAGCCCCTGGCCACCTTCTGCCCATTGGTCCTGAAGGATGTGGTCAGTGGCCCAGGTGTGTGCATCTGTCCAGGTGTCTGGGTCCTGGTTATGTAAATTACCTGGGTGCAGAGTCCCAGATGTCAGCGTGGGAAGAGCTTTAAAGGCTCTCATTGTACCATACAGTGCTCTTTTGTCCTCAGCTGTTCGCCTGATGAGACCGAGTCCCGTGTAAAGATGACACATGGCCATTTGGGAGCTCTGAGATTCAAGCAGCTCCTTCACTGAGAGGCCCCACATTACTCCTGAGTAGCCTGATAATTTCCTATTTCCCCAGACTCCCTTGGGGAGACCAAGCTCTGAATTCCAATCAGTCTCCTCTTCAATGCTGAGCTTTTTAATGGGATGCATCCTATCAACCTTGTGAGCTGGAGAGAGCAAGGGCACCGTCCCTGGGTGGGCTGCGGAGCCTGGGACTTGATGGCGATTACCTTGCTGTGGTGCTCGGTGAGCCTTTAGCAGCCAGCCACCGCTCTCGGCCACATCCATCATTGTAGTCAATTAATTAGGTCCCAGCTTAAAAGGGCCATTCATCTCTACAGATCTTGTCTGCCAAACTCCAGAACCTTTCTTTAGTTGAAAAATATGCTGATCCACCTGAAAATTTGGTGCAGAGAAAAAGAGCCAAAGAGCTGGCTCATCATGCAGCCCTGGCCGGCGACGCTCCCTGCTGTGAGCTGACTCATGTTCCTGGCCGGAGACAGGATGCCAGTTTGGTGCCCTGGAAACCCTTCTCTCCTGTGAAACTGGGGTCTTGAAAACTGCCAAATTTTACACAAGAGGGCTGGGAAAAGTTGGGATGAAATTTTCTAATATGCTCATCTTCTAGTCTCTCTATTTCCCATTTCTACTTCTGGCCCTTGGATAGCTAATAAAAATCCTTCCAGTCTAAATTCTGCAGTGGAAAGTGCACTGCAAGGAGCTAGACGTTTTAATGTTCTGTCTCGTCTTCATTAGCTGCGAGTCCTTAGCCCATTCACTTAACCTCCTTTGGCTTTGTACTAATTTCTTACGGCTGCTGTACCAAATTACCACAAATTTTGTAGCAAATTTATGTCCTCATAGTTTCTGAGGTCAGAAGTCTTTAATCAGCATCATGATGATGAAATAAAGATGTTGCACCAGGCGCTGTGGCGCACGCCTGCAATCCCAGTACTTGGGAGGCTGAGACAGGAGGATCGAGGCCAACCTTAGAAGCTTAGTGAGACCCTGTTTCAAAATAAAAAATAAAAAGGGCTGGGGTGTAGCTTGGAGGTAGAATGCCCCTGGGTTCAATCCTCAGTACCAAAACAAACAAACAAAAATGTCAGAGGGCTGAGCGCCCTTTGGAGGCTCCCGGGTGAGAACCTATTCCTAGTCTCACCTAGCTTCTGGGGGCTGTGGGCATTCCGTGGCCTGTGGTCACATCACTTAAATCTTCAAGGTCAGCATCTTTTGAATCTCTCTCTTCACATCTCTTTCTCCTCCATGCATCTGGGAGTAAAATCTCTTTCTCCTTCTCTTAAAAATGCATATGATTGCTGGGCATGGTGGTACACACCTGCAATCCCAGTACTTGGGAGGCTGAGACAGGAGGATCACAGGTTTGAGGCCAGTGTGCGGTGACTTATCAAGACCCTGTTTCAAAATAAAAACTAAAACAGGGCTGGGGGTGGAGCTCAGAGGTAGAATGCCCCTGGGTTCAGTCTCCAGCACCACACACACACACACACACATACACACACACACACACACACAAAAGCATATGATTGCATCTTGGGGCCCACTTGGATAGCTCAGAATAATCCCCCATCTCAAGAGCCTTACTTAATCACACTGGCAAGTAATTTTATTATTATTATTTTTGCCTCATAGGGTAACATTCACAGGTTCCTGGGATTAGGATGAAAACATTCCACATTTAAATCTGGCCTGAAAGAAAGCTAATACTATAGTGTCAGACCTAATCTGTGCTCCTAAAGCTAATTCTGGATAAGTGGGCTAGTGGTGGACATTGGTCCCCAGGATCAATTTTTCACTCTGGACCCTCACTTTTGCCTCAAAATTATCCCATTTCTCACTGCTGTAGCCTATCTGTCTGTCTCTCTCTGTCTTTCTCTCTCTCTCTCTCTTCTTTGGTACTAGGGATTGAACCCAGGGACATTCTACCTCTGAGCTACACTCCCAGCCCTATTTTATTTTTTATTTGGAAACAGGGTCTCACTAAGTTGAGAGGTTGGTCTCGAACCTACGATCCTCCTGTCTCAGCCTTCCAAGTACTAGGATTACAAATGTGTGCTAGCACACCTGGCTCCCTCTCTTTGTGAGTTCCCTATCAGTGTTTTGGACTACCTCCTCCATAGCAAAGGGTCATTGTGAGGAAGACGTTGCCCAGCCCCCTGCACCTGGGTGTGGCCGGTCTCCCATGGAAGGCGGGAGGAAGTGATGTTTGCCATTTGTAGACCTGGTCCACCCAAAGCAGCTCTCACGTAATCCTTGGTACTCTTTCTGTGACGGTCCAGTCTGTGGACATCGACTTCTAGGGCAATCTCAGAAGCCATGTTTTGAAGACAGTAGGACCTTCAGTAGCCCCAGTTCCTGAATGAGTGTTTTGAATAGATCTGTTCTTCTCCCGACAATTGGACTTAATGCACTTTAGAAATAAATTTATGTGTGTTAAACCACTGCTACTTTGGAGCTTGTCTATTATGAGCAATTGCCAATCACTTTCAAGAACAGAATTGCCAACTAGTTTTTCCTAGTGTTAAGTTTCTCCAAATGTTTAAGATAGCAGCAGAAAAGAGCCAGTGACCCTTCTCAAAGCATAGGAGGCAGGCTGCCTGCAGAAGCATCCCTTGGGTTTCTTCAAACTCCTGTATCTTCTATCCGACACATGAAATAATGATTATGGGGTGAGGTTGCTTGGTGAGTGGTGGTATGTGCTGTATTTCTGCATTTCAACCATCTTCTTAGGTGATCCTGATGCATTCTGAATTTTGAGAAAACCAGTTTATAAAGCAAACTGTCACACTACTTCCAATGGCTCCAAATTCTACCAGGTTGTAAACTCCTTGAAAAGGTTAAGTGTTTTCTGATTTTATCTTTGCATGCACCACAGTACTAGTCTACATTAGGTGCTCATTTGAAATTGTGAATCTTCAAGATTGTATCAGCCAGGAAGACTGGTTATGTTACAGCAGCAAAAATAACAAAGCAAGCATGTGTTGTTAAGTATATGCATACATTATGTGACAATCATCACAATCAAACTAATGAATACATCCGTCACCACCCAGCCGTACCTTGGGTCCCCAGGACTCGTTCATCTTATAATTGAAAGTTTTGCCCTTTGATATGTCTCCCCATCTCCCCCACCCTAGACCCTAACAGTCACCATTCTATATTTTGTTTCTGTGAGTTCAACTTTTTTTAGATCCTACATGTAAGTGAGATTAAAATATAGTAAATATTCTTTTAAAAAATAAGAGAAGGTACTATTTGCTCAGAGTAAGGCTTGAATATAGGGTTCCTTGAAGCAAATGGGATGCTGGTTTTAAAAATCCAAAGAAGTGAAGAAAATAGAGAATTGAATGCCACTCTCTGAGTCACTTTTCCATGAGCTATCTCTTGATGTCTGTCTCACCTAGGTATATGCCAGACGTTGAGTCTGCAATGCTGAACAAGAATGGTAAGTTACAGTCTCTACCCTAAGAAGCCCAGAATTTTGTTTATGGAGAAGTACTTCAGGTGTTTATATCAGGTGAGGGAATGAGATTAAGGGGAAATACACAGGCAAAAGAATTGTAAAAATCAACTATATACATTTTATTTGTATCTCCCTTTACCTGTTGTTACATTCCAATCTTAGGATTTTGTGAAAACCTTATTTCCCAACTCATTTGTAAAATGGAGATACTAAACTTACTTTTCACACAGGATTTCGGTGAGAACACATTCCCCGGTTTATAATAAGCAATGAGAAAGTGATAGCCATTATAGTATTAACTATTGCTTTTAAGACTTGAATCCTTTTGCGTATCATTTGTCAGGGATACTGTGGAACAGATTTTTAGTTGGCTAAAAGACAACCCAGATGATTTTAAAGTTGCCTTGTGATTTAAGATTTTCAGGACTTTTGGCCCTTCTAAATTTGTATTATAGTCACAGAACAGTAGCGTTTAGTGTATAAATTGCTGGTGAAAAGTTAAACTAATCCCTGACTCATCTCTTAAAAGCCACAGTGTGGTAACAGGACAAGGGGATGTGCCTTTCGAAGACTGCCAATGTTGGCTGGATGCCAACCAGAGACACTGAAGGGCTTGGTGGCGGCGTTCCCCAGGCCTTCTGCCCAGCCGTCCTCTCTTCTGCAGTATTGCTATTTATAGACCTAGCTTCTGGAGCTTCTATGTAAGTCACCTCAAAGGAACTTATGAAAGGAAATCAAGCAACTTCCTTTATATAATTGGGACTCTGAATACAACCATTGGAAATAACATGCTGAAGATAATGTGCGTCCTCATCTCATTTCTGACTTCATGAGTTGATGGGCCCTAGACATGAGCAGTAATGTTTACACGGCACCTCCATGTCACAAGGACTTTATCTCCTTCTGTGTGTCCATGAAATTGAAGGTTTCTTACAGACAGACAGAGAGAGAGAGAGAGAGAGAGAGATTCCGACTCAACAGTTGCACATTAGAGCTTTGATATGTACAGTTCCCTTCCAGATATCTTCTCCTTTCCTTTTATCCCCCAAATGGACACAGAACAGAAGAAGAGGATGCTGATGCTGAGCTTCCATCAGAGGAAAGGGAAGGGATGAAGAGATTCAGGCATCCTTTCTCAGTTATCTCAGGCCTGCCTCTGCCTGAAAGGCCTCACCTGCAGAAAAACAAAAAGTCTGAGTGAGGACTTCCATGGGTGCTAATTTCGTTGAAGGTTTTAGAATGTCATAGCTCCCCGGATCCCATCTTGGGGATAGAAGACTTTGCCTTAATGACCTGCTGTCTGAATGCCCCATTTCTCTGTGTTGTTCATGTATAAAGGTGCTCACTGGCAAAATGGAAGTTTCTGTAAAGTTTTAAACAGAAGTCTTCTACAAAAAGAAACCAAACCTAACCAACAAAGAAATGCACATTGTTTCTTGAATAATATTTCGGCCACACTGAATTGTGTTAGGATCTGTGGACACATTTCTGGAACTCAGAGTACCTCCAGGGATGGATGAGAAACTGAGTCTGGGTCAAATGGAAAGGGGAGACTCGGTCTAGCAAGCCTCACAGTGGGGCCCCCTCTCCCTTATGGGGGCTCTGGTACACGGCTGCTGAGGTTCATGCAGACAGTACAGGACTTTCGGGAAGAGGAGGACGCTGCTATGGGAAGGCTGTGTGCTTTCCTTGACATTGGGAGATTTTCAGTTTGGTGGTGAGAACAGAGGCAGAAATATTCAGAGCTGCCAGCTGGAGCTCAGGGCAATGTTTTTAAAAAGCTGAGATTGTTCGAACCATATTTTACCCAGATGTCTTTAATGGTGACTAGATTTCACAAAGCCCAACAGTCCTGCTCTTGGTGCATCTGGGAACCCAGCCTCTGGCATTGCAAAAGTGCAGGAGAAAGCCAATTAATTTGCTGCCAGGAATGTTCTTGGTACCAGGCAAGGATTCTTGCTTCTGCTTTTCTCCAAGTTTTTAATTTGCTTAGCAATGGTTTGCAAACCCAGTTCCAACAGAGCAATGTTCCACGCTCCGTGCATAAAATGTTTAGTGCTAACATGTTCCGCTGCTGAAATAGAATCGTGGAAGTTAACGTCCTGATTCAAAGAGAACACAGAACTGCAGAATAGATTGTTATCTGCTTTCGCTGTTTCTCCCATAAATTTTTTGCAACCCTTCAATGCCTGATGAACATTTAGCTAGTGAAAATAAAAAAAAGTGAGAAATATTTATTAAGGTGATGAAAATATGCCTCTTGGAATCCTAACTCTGCCGCCCATGCAGGCAATTTAATCTACTGCTTTCTAGCTTCGATTTTATCATCTGTAAAATGGATATAAAACAGTACTTAGCTCATGGTGTAGTTGTATTAAATGACATGATATACGGTAAGACCTTAGTGTAGTAACTTGCACATGTTACACACTTAGGACATTCTTATCGTTTTAAAAAGACATGGATACATGATATATAATCCTCTAGGCCGGGCATGGTGGCGCACGCTTGTAATCCCAGTACTTGGGAGGCGGAGACCGGAGGATCCGGGTTTGCAGCCAGCCTCAGCTCTCTCGCTCTCTCTACCTAGTGAGGCCCTCTGCAACTTTGTGAGACCCAGTTTCAAAATAGAGTAAAAAAAATAGGGCCGGTGGTGTAGCGCGGAGGTAGAACGCCCCTGGGTTCAATCCCCGGTACCGCAAAAAAAAAAAAAAAAGAAAAAGAAATATAATCCTCTAGTAAAATATCTTGGATCAATTGAACAATCTGACTCTTGAATGTATTCATTTGAAGAATTTGTCCCTATTCAACTGAGGGATCAATTGAAGAATTTGACCCACAGGGAGAAACTGTTCAATTGATCTGAAATTTCTTTACAAGGCAAGTTCTTGTTCTACGTCAGAGTATGATCCTCACATCTTGGAGCAGGAGTGTGCAGTTATAGTGGAAGTCTTGTAGGAAAATATTTCACCCACCAGGGTGGGAAGACAGCTGCACAGCACGGTTGGGAGGTGTGAGGTGGAGTCATTCTGCCCCCACAGCGTCCAGTCTGTAGAGCTCTGGGTGGGTGACTCCATCCTCGTGAGCAGAGTCCTTCTCTGTAAATGACAGCAGCTACAGTAATTCCTCCCTACCTCTCTGAGCTGCTGTGAGGGTCAATCAAGGCATGATAAAACACGCCATAAACACCGTATGCTGACTTGCTAGCATGAAGCCTGCAACCTCACTTGCCATTTTAGATTGCCTTCTAGATCCTTCTTCTCAGACTCTCTGAATTCCTCCAGCTTTGCATTTGGAAGGAGTTGGTAAGCAAGTATCCACCCAGCTTACTGAACGTGGGTCCTATACTCTGCTAGGAGTTAGAAGGGTTAACAATGAAGAAAAAAATGTTCGCGATGGTCCTAACCTTCAGGATCTCATAAGGAGAAGATAGGTACACACACACACCACCCCAAATTTCAGGACAACGTGTATATGTAGCTAATTAGGTGGGACCACTGCCGTGTGAATTTATAAGTCGTCTAGGTGGAGAGTGGAGGGTGCTGAGTCCCGAGGCAGCAAGAGGGCCAGCTTGAAAAGGAGGGACAGGGCCTGGGTAAGAACTGGGCCTTCCGAGAGACCGAACCAAGGGGAAGCACGTCCATTACCTGGAACACTCCTGAGTCAAGGCCAGAAGATAATGACAGAGTAACTGAAGAGAAACGAAAAGACAGATCCAAACCTTAGGTCTTAGCACCGGATCCCTATCTTCCTAGAAAAATATGGACATGCTGGTGGGCGTATAAGGAAACATTTTAAGTAAATTTGACCCCAAGCCTGGAATAAGACAATTCTGAGTGCTTTGGCTGACAAGCTTGGTCAAGAGGAGGAGGCCCTGAAGTGACATCGAACCCAATGACGCATCCGTGCATGCAGTCCTGTCGCACGGATTAGGAAAACAGTAAATCAATTGAACAATTGTCTCGGAAGGTCACATTTTCCCCTTGTGATTGACCCCTATGGGTCAAATTTTATTTTTCTTAGCAGTTTTATTTTTGAGAAAATCGTCATGAATCTTTCTCTGAGAACTCCCCCCCCCACAACAATATCCAACATTTCCCTGAAAACATGGCTTCATCTTCTGTTTTCCTGGTCTGTGGAAGTCACACGGAAAGCAGATTCTGCCATCGCTGGCATTTGGGCCCAGAATGTGGCTGAGAGCTACAGTCTCTGTCTGAAAATATGTAGGAAGCTAATGGTTACTTGGGAATTATTGGCGACTACTCTGCCTGAACTTTGCCATCCATTTTGCAATGCATAGTTTATTCTAGTTTTTCCATGTGCTACAATTTGTGGGCTGTGTATAATAACATTCAGCCACTCCTTGGCCTCCAACATGCTCAGGTTAACCAAAACGATCCCAATTTTCATGAGTCACCTCTTGGTGCGCACATTTTAGATGGTTCTATTAGAACAACTGTAAAGCAAAGGACAAGACCATGAGTACAGGCTGTCGCTATGTATAGGGCTCATATTTGACCAACTTTATGTGGCATGATCCACTTGGAAATAATATGTTCAATTTCCTTTTACTGCATATATGAGAACAATTTCTTATTAACTAATATGATGTTTTGACTTTTGGTTTTAGTATGTTTAGTGTGAATAGCTAGAGACAAATTCAACTAAATACACGTGAGAGACAAATTATCAGTTAATCTGAAATCTCTCTCCTGTTTTTTGTTTCTAAATTAAATGTATAAGATTTGTGATCCTGATTAGGGGCTGATTGTTTACATTTTAAGTCATAATGTTGTCCTTCAGAAAGGATTTTTGCCTTGCAATTTAGCAATTATACCACGTGGCCAGACTTAGAAGTCAGCTCAAGGTGGAAGTACCTGGCAGGTGCAGGGGGGCTTGTCTTAGCCGTAGCTCAACACGTGGTCTGCGGGCAAGTCAGAGGTTAATATTCCTATGCTACACCTGGGAGGTCTCTCTCCAAGTGCTGTGACACTTCAAAACCATACTCATTAATAGTATTCTGAGACAGAAAACCTCAGGCCCTGCCTTCTCAGGATTCACCCTGGGAAAAAGAATGACCATAGAGGAGTTGGATGAAAGCTGGAAATTTGCCTCAAACGTCTTCAAAAGGCCTTTGAAAATTCTCTTCATAGAGAGTCATATTAATAGGTTAACATACATATAATGTCAAAGGAAAGTGGAGAAAGAATTCCCGGGCCATTTAATGTGTGTGGTGCTCAAATTGTAACAAAAATAATATGCTCATTGGTTTAATAAAAATTAAGAAAAAACAGAGTATTGTGTAAGAGTATAGAGATATGCAGGAAGTCAGAAGAGATTAATGAAGATTTTTGAGATATCTAAATACATTTTATTAGAACCTTTAATAGACAAAATGCAGTTTTAATGTGGACATGATATTTATTTATTTTGGCACTGAGGATTGATCCTAGGGGTGTTCTACCTCTAGGCTACACCCCCAGCCCTTCTTAATTTTTATTTTGAAACTGGGCCTTGCCCAGTGTCTGAGGTTAATCTCGTTAACTCGCTGAGGCTGGCTTCAAACCCGCAATCCTCTTGTCTCAGCCTCCCAAGTACTGGGATAATAGGCATGCGCCATTATGCCTGGTTGGACATGATGTTTATAAACCGGAATTTCACATATTACGTATGGAAACACTGAAGGATGCGGTGGTATTT
Organism: Glis glis; assembly: GCA_004027185.1. Taxonomy (NCBI): domain Eukaryota; kingdom Metazoa; phylum Chordata; class Mammalia; order Rodentia; family Gliridae; genus Glis; species Glis glis. The sequence continues at coordinate 11,035 of PVJS01058554.1, forward strand.
TGCTGACTGAAACTCTGGCTTTGTTTCACTCTTAAGCAGTGTAATGTGCTTAAATGCTCTGGTTAAATAATTAAGATATATTGTTCATTTCTTTATTGGTTGCTTGATGGGGCCATTCAGTTGTAATGGCTGAATTAGGGCTGAATTGATGGTGTCTACAAATGCAGACTGGAGAGGACTATGTACTTTCCACATTGGAAGACATGTTATATATTTCCCAGTCTGATAGATGTAATCAAATCTGCCTAACAGAGCTGGTCTGTAAAATCCTATGCTGGAGGGAATTTGGAAGGATTAATGATACTTTTTGTCAAAAACTGAACATTTACCTCTTGCATGGTCTTGGAAAGAGATTGAAGTTTGGCTGCAGAAGAAGGGTTCAATTCTTAGTCCTGTCTCATAAGGCTATGTACTCTCGGACAGACCACAACCTCTAGGTGCCTAGTCCCTCATTTGCAAAGTCGGGGTGATAATTCATAGCCACAGGTGGTAGAACTATGTAGTGTGTTGGTAATAATACCGGGGCCCAGCTAGCCCTTGGAGATGCAGGTAAATGTGCACTGGACTCTCAAGTTCAGTGCATATTTAGTAAGTAAATGAACTGATACATGAATGAAGCATGTGTTTTCTCTCAAATACTATAAAGAACTTCTATTTCCAATTATCCAAATCCTGTCCCGAATCCCACTTCCTCTATTAAGCCTTCATCTCCC
>PVJS01058555.1:0-11741 GCA_004027185.1 Glis glis
TGTGTGTGTGTGTGTGTGTGTGTGTGTGTGTGTGTGTGTTACTAGGGATTGAACCCAGGGGCATTCTACCTCCGAGCTACATCCCCAGACCTATTTTTATTTTTTATTTTATTTATTTATTTATTTATTTATTTATTTATTTATTTATTTTGCGGTACTGGGGATTGAACCCAGGGGCGTTCTACCTCTGCGCTACACCCCCGGCCCTATTTTTTACACTTTATTTTGAAACAGGGTCTCACGAAGTTGCAGAGGGCCTCACTAAGTAGAGAGAGAGAGAGAGAAAGACAGGGAGAGAGAGAGAGAAAGAGAGAGAGAGAGAGAAAGAGAGAGAGAGAGAGAGAGCTGAGGCTGGCTGCGAACCCAGATCCTCCGGTCTCCGCCTCCCAAAGTACTGGGATTACAAGCATGCGCCACCACGCCCGGCCTTATTTTTTATTTTGAAACAGGGTCTCACTATGTTACTGAGAGCCTCATTAAATTGCTAAGGCTGACCTCGAACCTGCAATCTTCTTTCTCAACCTCCCAAGTACTGCAATTATAAGCATGTTTACCACGCCCGGCTTAAAGTTATATTTATAACTTTATGTTATATATAAACATGTGACAGTAAAAAGTATATATATATATATTATATATGTGTATATAATATATATATATATTTGCAGATAGACTTTTTGTTTTTTTATTTTTATTTTGTGTGTGTGTGTGGTACTAGGGAAGATTGAACTCAGGGGCATTCTACCTCCAAGCTATACCCCCCCAGCCATATGAGGGGCCTCACTAATTTGCTGAGGTTGGCTTCAAACCTGTGATCTTCATCTCAGTCTCACAAGTACTGGGATTACAGATGTGCACCACCACGCCTGGCTGACAGATATTATATATGTGTAGTGCACATACACAGACTGCTTACTGGACAGTGGTGCGTGTGTGTGTGTGTGTGTGTGTGTGTGTGTGTGTGTGTGTGTTCTACCTCTGAGTTACGCCCCCAGCCCTTCTTATTTTTGTGTTTTGAAACAGGGTCTTACTAGGTTGCTGAGAGTCTTGCTAAATTGCTGAGGCTAGTCTTGAACCTGCAATCCTCCTGTCTCAGCCTCCCAAGTACTGGGATTACAAGTGTGTGCCACTGTGCCCAGCTCAATGTTTTTGAGAGGGATGCTTCAAAAGAAATCACTAGCAATGAGCCTGGTGTGTTGGTGCAGTAGTACAAAACTAAAACAAAAACAAATCACTAGCAATGATTTATGGGTAGATTATCTCTCATGGAATTACAGATGAGTTTTTTTTCTTTCCTTTTTTGCTTGTCCATGTGATTTTTTTTCTTTTTTGGGGGGGGTGGGGGCGAGTACTGGGGATTGAACCCAGGGGCATTCTACCTCTGATCTACAACCCAGCCCTATTTTTTATTCTTTATTTTGAAACAGGGTCTCTCTAAGTTGTGGAGGGCCTCACTAAGTAGTTGAGGCTACTGTGAACCTGCGATCCTCCTGTCTCAGCCTCCCAAGTACTGGAATTACAAGCGTGCACCACCACGCCTGGCTTCTATTTTATTTTTTATTTTGAAACAGGGTCTCACTAAGTTGTGGAGGGCCTCACTAAGTTCCTGAAGCTGGCATCAAACCTGTGATCCTCCGGTCTCAGCCTCCCAAATACTGGGATTACAAGTGTGTGCTACCATGCCTGACTACCATGTACTGAGTGAACATATACTCCTTTTTATCCACAGGAAAGGGTATTATTTAATTTTATTTTTTGGTATTGGGGACTGAACTCAGGGGCATTTTACCTCCAAGCTCAGCTCTTTTTACTTTTTTATTTTGAAACAGGGTGTTGGATAAGTTGCTGAGGCTGGCCTGGAACCTGCGATCCTCCTGTCCCAGCTTCCCTAGTACTGGGATTACAGTTGTGTGCCACCACACCCGGCTTTATATTATTTTAAAAACAAAATAGAACCAGTATACATGTACACACACACACACTGGGCACGTGCACACGTATACTTTTGGTCTCTAGAAGTCCTGGGAGGTGTGGTCAGGAGGAGGGGCTGCCCTCACCCACAAGAGCTTCATCTTGCCCTCCTAAGAACCAGGATTCCAGGGAGACAGGAGGATTTCTGCAGGTTGGGGTTGGGGGAGGGGTCAGGTGCCCTATGAGCTGAGTGTGCTCAAAGCCGGTTTCTGAGTCAGATGCATACCAGTGAGGGCCAAGCTCCCTCCCTTCACTGAATGAGATGGACCCCCAGATTCAGGGGTGAAACTGGAAGCTATAGCTTCTGGGAGAGGAGGCAGAGCAGAGTCCAAAGGCACTGGTTTATGATAACTCATAAAAACTCCAGGTGGAGCCTGTGCCCAAGGGGGGAGGACAGGAAGAGCACCTGTACCTACTGAGCAAGGGTCGTGCTGAGTAGAAAAGACCTCTGGAGTGCCAGGGTCCCTCTCTGTCCTGGAGGGCCCCAAGTGTGAACCCCTGAGCCAGCCTCCCTGGGTCTGGGCTTCTAGAACCCAGGATCCTCCCCAGGTGCCATCCCCAGAATGGGAGGGAGGATAGCTGAGCCCTTCTCTTAGTGGGCGGGAAAAAGGGTCCAGGTGCCCGTGCCCATCCCTGGTGGGCGCTGTCCACCTGCAGCGAGGGCCTGGGCCCTGGGCGGAAGCGTGACCCATCCCTGGTGATCCCTGGGAGCCAAGGGCGGGGCACATTGCCTCCGGCTGTCAGGCTGTCGCTGGGCGCTGGGCTCTCCCAGGGACCTGGCTGGCACCTGCCTCTCCACCCCCTCACCCTCTCTCTCTCTCTCTCTCTCTCTCTCTCTCTCTCTCTCTCTGGGGCCCTATCTTCCCTTATATGGTGAAGGCAGTTCCTAGAGGAGGGGAGGTGAGGACAAAGGTCGCTCTCCTGCAGCCAGTTTGCCACAGCTCCCTGCACTCTCCCAGGTGGCGGCTGCCTCCTCCAGACAGGTAAGAAAAGCTGGTGGGGACATGCAGGGACCACAGGTGGTGGGACGGGACAGGGTCCCTGCTTCTTGCTGGCAGTCTGGGGGGGGGGCTATAATACCGTGGTGTGGGCTCTGGAGTAAAGGAAGGCACTGTAAAATTCTGAAAAGAACAAGGATCCTAGGATGTCTGTCCCTCTGTCCATCCTGGGCCTCTAAGGAGAGAAGTTTGCAAGCCCCTCCCCTGTGGCTAGCCCCTACCCTACATTGGGTGTTAACCCCCCTGGGATTCCCAGGACTGAGGAGGATCCTGGGGCTCAGAATTTCTAGATTTAAAACAAGGGTAGCTAGACATGGTGGTGCACACCTGTCATCTCAGTATCTGGAGGCTGAGACAAGGCCAGCTTCAGCAACTTAGCAAGGCCCTCAGCAACTTAGTGAGACCCTGTTTTAAAATAAAAAGTAAAAAGGGATGGGGGTATAGCTTGGAGATAGATGCCCCTGGGTTCAATCTCCAGTGCCAAATAAAATAAAATAAAACCAGAGTAGTCCCAGGAAGACAGGGACTAGTTGGTCACCCTGGCCCCACTCTTTCTCTTTACCCCTCCACTCGTCTCTTAGCCCATTTCTTCCTCATTTGAAATAGTTTCTTTGTTTCATTGTGTCACTAGTGTGTGTGTGTATGTGTGTGTGTGTGTGTGTGTGTGTGTGTGAGTGTGTGTGTGTGTTTGAGATGCTCCTGGGACCTCAGGGTCCTGGCCTCCTGTACCCCAGGGTGTGAGTAGGAATCCCATCCATCAGGAATGGAATGGGTGAAGACAGAGGCGGGGGCTGGCAGAGGCAGGGCCTCAGACCCCCGTATACCCGGATAGCTCCCTCCCACCAAGACCTGCCTCCTCCATCTTCCCAGCCATTGTGGTCCCATTCACTGCAGATGGGGGTGGGGCCTAGTCTATCCAGGGTCTTGAGACACACTGGACACCTTCCTCCCAGGATCATCAGCTCAGGCATCCTCCTGTCCACAAGGGCAGAGCCCTCGGGCCAGAGGGACTGGGGGTGTCCACTCCCCATGCCCTCACAGGGCTGGAGAAGCAGGAGAGTGTCCTTTGTCTCAGGGGAGGGACCTCACCCACTACTTCACCTATCCCTGTCCAGCTCAGAGCTACATGACTGGGAACCAAGATCCATGGCAGAACCCCAGTGATCCCCGAATCTGTACCCCGAGAACTACAGGGCAGCAGAGAGAGCTGGACCCCAACTTCTCTAGGGCCTCAGGAAGGTCCTCCTTCCATTCCACAGTTCAGTCTTTTAGCTTCGTGCGTGTTTGTTGAGCACCTACTATGGGCCAGTAGCTGGTGCCACCGAGACAAATATGTCTAGGTTGTGGAGCTTGCAGATCTCAGATTTATAAACAGGTCTTTTCATCACCATGTGGTCTGGGCCTGAGAGAGGCATTAGCCCAGGACACTTTGAGGCCCCCAAGGAAGGGCCCCTCATTCAGCCTGAGGGTTCAGGGAAGGCTTCCTAGAAGAATCGAGACCTAAGTTGAGTCTGGAGGAGTGTGTGCTAGGCAAGTGAAGACAGGCAGGAGGGCATTCAGCTGGAGGTGCTCATGTGGCAGAGCAGGCCCCCTCTCTGAGCCAGGCCACCCCAGAGTCCCCTTGCCCACCCTTGGCCCTAAGGAGGCTGCCTCTCTCCCTGTTCAGGCTGCTGAAGGCCCCAATCCTGATTTCTCTTCAAGGGAGAGAGAGCAACCCCTGAATCCCATCTCTGATGGGCAAGAAGCACCCCCTCATGTCTACCTCATGTTAATTCCTCTTGCCTCCAGTTCACTCCTAGAATCAGGGAAGGCCTCTGGGTGCGAACCCAGAGATCACCTACCTTGTCGACCCCCCCAGATCTCAGATGAAGAATGGGGTCCTCGTTGTATAGCTAGAGAGTGCCAAAGAGTGGATCTTGGAGAAAGCGGGATGGAGACTCAGGTGGTGACTGGAATAAAACAGAAAACTTTCTCCTCCTTGTACCCAAGTTGGTCCAAACCAGGAGGCCCAGGGACCCTGGGGACCTTCCTGTTGAGGAATACCTGATGGACACCATGGCCAAGAGGGGCATGTGGCAGGGGTTCCTACAAACACACAGCAATCTGCCCCTGATGAACAGATGGTGCCGATGGGCGGGGGCACGGGGCCTTGCCCCCAAACTTCAGAGCACCAGGGAGAGCGGCCATCTTTCAGGGCTAGAAGAGGGAGTCTCAAGTGGCAAAAGGTCAGGCCATTAATTATTCCAAGACAGGACTCAAAGTCAAAGTGCAAGGAGAGATTAGGTAGCTATCTGTAGTGTGCAGAGGCCTGACCCACGGGGCCACATGACCTTTCATTCATTACTCAACTGTTCAAGGAGCAGTCCTACAGGACTCCTGCCAAGCTGGGGACAGGCGCATGGAGAATGTGGTGGCCTTCAACCTGGCGGAGAGGGGTCGAGAAACTAGGGATGAGAATAAACAGGGATGAGTAGATCTCTGTCCTGAGTCATGTCAGAATCCCTGGGGAGTTTTCAAAGCACCCAGGTCCCTACTTCCAAAGACAAAAAATAAAGTACCCCTGCCTAGGCCCCACCCTGGCCTAATTAAATCAGAACCCCTGGGGATGGGACCTGGGCACAGGAGCATCACTATTTTTAAAAAAGGCCCCAGGAGATTCTGATCAGCAGCTGGAGTGAAGAACAGAGTTACAGGTCAAAACAGAAAGACCGACATGCTGAGAAAGCCTGGGGAGGGGAGGCCTCTTCCAGCTCGGTGGGTACAGGCGGTTCACAGTGCGTGGAGGCTTCGTACATCCATTCATCCCACCCTTCTTCACTCTCCCTCCCTTCATCCATTCATTCGTCCAAGTAAAGTACTGGCATTGTGCCAGATGCTGGGGACTTAGTGCTGAACAAGCAGAAATGGTTCTTGACCTTGTGGAATCTACATCTTCTGGGCCACCATAACAGTGACTAAAGGGTGTTAATGGGGGTGGCTGGACGGAACAGGAAATTGTTGCATACACTTTTTTTTTCTTTTTTCTTTTTTTGGGGGGGTACTGGGGATTGAATCCAGGGGCATTGTACTTCTGAGCTAGACCCCCAGCCCTATTTTGTGTGTGTGTGTGTGTGTGTGTGTGTGTGTGTGTGTGTATGTGTGTGTGGTACTGGGGATTGGACCCAAAAGCATTCTACCTCTGAGCTATACCCCCAGTCCTATTTTTTATTTTATTTTATTTTATTTTATTTTATGGAACTAGAGATTGAACCCAGAGGCATTCTACCTCTGAGCTACACCCCAGCCCTATTTTTTATTTTTTATTTTGAAACAGAGTCTCACTAAGTTGTGGAGGACCTCACCAAGTAGCTGAGGCTGGCCATGAACCTGTGATCCTCTTGTCTCAGCCTCCCAAGTATTGGGATTACAAGTGTGCACCACCACACCCAGCTATATTTCATTTTGAAACAGGGTCTCACTAAATTGCAGAGGGTCTCACTAAATTGCTGAGGATGGCATCGAACCTGCAATTCTCCTGTCTCAGCCTCCCGAGTACTGGGATTACAAGCGTGCGCCATCACGCCCAGCTATGTTTCATTTTGAAACAGGGTCTCACTAAGTTGCAGAGGGCCTCACATAGTTGCTGAGGCTAGCATCGAACCTGAGATCCTCCTGTCTCAGCCTTCCAAGTACTGGGAAGCACTGCAAAAAACAAACAAAACTTTTCAAAATGGGAAATTGTTTGGAGCTAGATAAAGAAGGGACTTGAGTGCCAGGCTAAGGAATGGGAGCTTTGTTCAACAGGTGATAGGGAGTCAGGGCAAACACTTGAGAGTCCAAATCAGAGCTGGTGGGCAGGCTGGGCCCTCAGTCCTCAGGCCTAGAGCGGAGAAGCGGCTCCCTTCCTCCCCCAGGCCATGTGCTGCAGCCTCTGGGCAGTTGGGTGTCCTCTAGGGCTGGGCTGGACGGGCAGCTCCTGGAACCCGGAGCACTCCCAGCTCCTCAGCCCGGCTCCCACACGCCTCTCCCCTAGGTTTCTCCACCATGACCCAACTGAGTACCCAAGTCAAAAGCTCTCTCAACGTCACCACTCCAGGGGTGCAGATATGGAGGATCGAGGTGAGCCCTGTACGGTGGGGGGGCTGGGATTGCTCTGGTTTCTCCAGTCCTGCCCTGTGGGGCAGCTTGGAGCACCCGCTGCCACCTGCAGCCAGCTCCAGCCTCACTTCCAGCATCACCCCACCTGCCTCCTCCTTTTCTCTTTTCTTCATTTGCTACATCCCTTCTCCCTCCATTTTCCCTTTGCTCAATTTTTTCCTTATCCTTCCTCTCTGCTTCCTCATCCTCACTTCTCTTCCTTTCCCTCCTTCTATTTCCCTCCCCGGCCTCCTTCTGCCCGTTCCCAATCCCTCCGTTCATCCCTGGGCCCTGCTCTTTTCCTCCTCGCAGGCTTCCCCTGGCCAGCTTCCCCTGCCCCGCTCCTCCTCTGGGGTGTCAGGGGTGCAGGTGGTCCAGGCAGCCCCTCTCACCCTGGTCTCTCTTCAGGCCATGCAGATGGTGCCCGTCCCTTCCAGCACTTTCGGAAGCTTCTTCGACGGTGACTGCTACGTGGTCCTGGCTGTGAGTGGGTTGGAGGGGAGGGGCTGAGCAGAGATCGAAGCCCACTGTGGTGTCAGGGAGGGAGGTCAAGGCTGGTGGGGAGGGCTTCACCCTGAGCCGGGATCTCCAGGTGTGCCAGATGGGCAGCTTGTGGCAGCTCTGTGGGGTCAGAGATGCACCTAAGAAGCCAGGCATGGTGGTGCACGCTTGTAATCCCAGTACTCGGGAGGCTGAGACAGGAGGATCCGGGTTCGCGCCAGCCTCAGCTACTTAGTGAGGCCCTCCGCAACTTCGTGAGACCCTGTTTCAAAAATAAAGAATAAAAATAGGGCTGGGGGTGGAACTCAGAGGTAGAATGCCCCTGGATTCAATCCCCGGTACTGCAAAAAAAAAAAAAAAAAAAGAAAAAAAAAAAGAAAAGAAAAAGAAAAAAAAGAAAAGAAAAAAGAGATGCACCTAAGAGCTCTCCCTGCCCTTGAGTCAGGCTCGCAGTGAGGCTGCTTCTGTGGCTCCACAGTCTTGGGAACTCCTCAGTCTTCTGAGCTGGTGCAATGCCACCCTTACTGGAATCCACATTTCCAACATCCACAGTCCTCTGCATATCACCTTCTTGATTTTCACCACACCCTGGTACCACCTATACTAACTACTGAGGCAATTCTAGTTTTCTTTGTATTTTGTTACTGGGAATTGAACCCAGGGTCATTCTACCTCCAAGCTACACCCCTAGCTACTTTTATTTTCTATTTTGAATCAGGGTTTCACCAGGTTGCTGAGAGTCTTGCTAAATTGCTGAGGATGACCTTGAACCTGCGATCCTTTTGTCTCAGCCTCCCAAAGTATTGGGATTACAGCATGTGCCACCACACCTGGCTCACTTTTAATTTTTTTTTTTTTTTTTTTGCAGTACTGGGGAGTGAACCAACCCAGGGACATTCTACCTCCAGGCTAAAACCCCAGCACTATTTTTTGTTCTTTATTTTGAAACAGGGTCTCACTAAGTTGTAGAGGGCATCACTAAGTAGGTGAGGCTGGCTGTGAACACAGATCCTCCTGTCTCAGCCTCCCAAGTACTGGGATTACAAGCATGCAGCCACCACGCCCAGCTCACTTTTAAATTTTAAATGCATTTATTTAACATTATTAATGTAAATGAAAAGCAGTGTCATAAATAGAAAGTAACCATAAAGTATTTACATGATCATTTGATATGTAGTCCCCATTCATATCTACAGAATATCCTTGCATTTAACCAACCACAGATTAAAAATATTGGGGGAGAATTGCATCTATGCTGAACATGTACAGACTTTTCTTGCCATTACAGTATAACAATAAGTATACAGTATAACAACTGTGGAACATGTACACTGAGTTAAGTATTATAAGTAGCCTAGACATGATTTAAAGTGTACAGGGAACCGGGCGTGGTGGCACAGGCCTGTAATCCCAATACTTGGGAGGCTGAGACAGGAAGTTTACAGGTCTTATTTTGTGAGACCCTATTTCAAAATAGAAAATAAAGGAGCCGGGCGTGGTGGCACATGCTTGTAATCCCAGTACTTGGGAGGCTGAGGCCGGAGGATCCGGGTTCGTGGCCAGCCTCAGCTACTTAGTGAGGCCCTCCGCAACTTAGTGAGACCCTGTTTCAAAATAAAGAATAAAAAATAGGACTTGGGGTGTAGATTGGAGGTAGAATGCCCCTGGGTTCAATTCCCAGTACTTCTCCCAAAAATACATAAAGTATACAGAGGATGTACCCAGATTATATGCAAGCACTATGCCATTCTATGCAAGGAACCGTCAGCGTGAGCGTCAGTGGTATCCATCAGGGGTGGGGGGTGTCCTAGAACGGAGGGACTCCTATAATACATTTGTTTGCCCACCTATTCACCTCGAGGACCTCTGATGGGCCACCCACACCACTCTGAGAAATGCCGCTATAGTCCGTGCAAGTCATTTCCAAGACGAGGGGAGTGAGAGTCAGAATGGGGAAGCCACCTGGTCCCCATCTCAGTCAGTGGCAGAGCTGGGCCACAGCTGAGGGTCCCTGACCACAGCCCAGTGTCCCTCCCTGGGCCAGGCCCCAGGCACATGGCAGAACATGCAGAGCAGGAGGTGGGGCTGTGGGAGCCCAGGGCCTTGGGTACATCGGACACCCCATCTCCCTAGATCCACAAGACAGGCAGCAACCTGTCCTATGACATCCACTACTGGATCGGCCAGGACTCTTCCCAGGATGAGCAGGGTGCAGCCGCCATCTACACCACGCAGATGGATGACTTCCTGAACGGCCGGGCCGTCCAGCACCGAGAGGTCCAGGGCAACGAGAGCGAGGCCTTCCGAGGCTACTTCAAGCAGGGCCTTGTGTAGGGAGGAGCGTGCTGCCCGAGGGAGGGGAACGATGGGGACCCAGAGGAGGGAGAGGCGATGGGCCTGAGCTGAAGACAGGGACATGGAGACCCCGGGTGGTGGGGGTGGTCCGGGGCTGGAAGGGAGCCAGGCGGGCTCGCATGGGCTTTTGCTGACTTCTCTTCACGTTTCTGCTCCCCACCCTGATTTCTGCTGCTGTCCTGTCTGTGGCCCAGTCCCTCTGAGTGTGCCTTGGGCTGCCCCTAGAGGCTGTTCTGAAATCCTGTGACTCCAGGGCTATGAATGTCTATAAATCAACTCCTGCCTGAGCACCTTGGAGAGCTTGGTACCTGAGGGGGTCCTCAGGGATTCACATCAAGCCCCTGCTCCCTCTGGACTGCTCCCTCTTTTCTAAGCAGGCCTTTCACACCAAAAGCTCAGACTTCCCGCTTTTCTGGAAAAGTCTGAAGCTCTGGCCACCTGGCTTTCCCCATGGAAACACGTGCTCCGGAGCCGAGTTGCTACTAACCTGTAGGACGGGCTGGGAGCTCTCCAGTTAGCCACGGTCCCCACCCCTCCCTTTGTGTTGCTCTCCTCTTCCCACACTACAGCAGTAGTCCACTTCTTTGGTCATTTGAATAGTGCCTCACTCTACTTCCACTTCAACCCGCAGCCCTCAGGGCACTGGACTCATTCAACCCTCCATTTTACCACGCCCCCATCTTTGCAGGCCCTTCTGCAGGGCAAGGGATAGGGTGAGGTGAGTGAGGGTCTGGGGTGCAGACTTCAAGAAGACCCTCACTGTCAGAGTCACGTGCAAAGACATGCAGACTTCACACTTGCAGGACCCCGATAGCGGGTACTGCCTCCTTAGAATTTGCACCAGAGTCATTCATTCACCTTATCTAGTCCTGGCTGGGCCCTTAGATGGCCCCAGTGGCAGCCAGGCAGCCCAGGACCTGGGAGGGCAGGGGCATGGCCCACCTTCCAGCCCCACTCCTTTGGGTCAGTTCTCCTCTCTTCTCAGGATCCGGAAAGGGGGCGTGGCTTCCGGCATGAAGCACGTGGAGACCAACTCCTACGATGTCAGGCGGCTGCTGCACGTGAAGGGCAAGAGGAACGTGGTGGCTGGAGAGGTAGGCAGGCCTGCTGAGGCACTGGCCGGGAGCTGAGGGACTGAGAGGCAGGGAGCGGTGGAAAGAGGTGATCCCAGTGGGTAGGCTCTGAGCAGATCTGAGCCTCCCCGTGGCTCCCTTTAGGTGGAGATGTCCTGGAAGAGTTTCAACCGAGGGGACGTTTTCCTCCTGGACCTTGGCAAGCTTATTGTCCAGTGGAACGGGCCGGAGAGTAACCGCATGGAGAGACTCAGGGTAGGCCTCCTGTCCCCACTTGTTCCTGCAGACCCAGCACCCGGTCTGCCCCATGCTGGCTGGCCCCAGTTCCCCCAGGCCTCTCTCCGCTGACCGTTGGGGACTGGATGGTGTGCACAGGTGGGCTGAGTCTCCACGTGAATGGGAAAGGCATGTTGGAGTTGGTGTGTGTGCACCTGTGGCTAATTCCCTAAGGTGGAATGAGTCCCCTCAGCAGCATGGCAGACCTTGTGCCAAGCTTTGGGGATCTAGGGGTGAGTGGAATGGGCGGAGCTTCGCCTTCTCCTGGCTGTCCCGTGGGGGAGTCAGACAGGAAGGGAATAACCGGAGAAGGAATCACAGGAGGAGCGTGGCCCTGGAGGTGCAAGGAGGCTTTTGGGACACAGTGGGGATGAGGAGAAGGGCCTAGGGCAGGAAGGGGGTGGCTCGTGGGGGGTCCATCAGTACTGCAGGAACTTGGAGAGCCAGGTCT